>RJWJ010018405.1:0-31634 GCA_004363605.1 Indri indri | reverse complement strand
AATGGATACACTGAGAATTGAAATGAGACATGCTGGATCGGAATATTACCTACCTGTAATAGATGCTACAGTATACAAAGATTGACATTCAAACAATGCTAATTACTAATAAAAGGAGGGTGGGGAAAGAGGAAGAAAAGGAGAAAACATATCAATTATTAACAATAAAGCAAAGGAGAGTACATGTGTCTAATCATAAATTATTAATATAAAGATATTAGCTTAAGATAATCTCTTGAACAATAAAAAACCTTTTAAATAGTAAAAGGAAAGAAAAATGAATAAAGAATGGTACCCAGTAAATGAAGTATTAAAAGAATGACAGACCTAGATCAAATGAATTGGTTTTAGGAATAAATATAAATGGGCTTAAGTCATCTATTTAAAAAAGTGTTATTAATAGGCGAGTTTGGCCATTTACTTAAAAGGTGAGAAAAAACAGAAGAGGAGAAGAAAGAAAAGGACAGATACACAAATTAAGATATAAGGAAGAGGAAAGGAGGAATAACTACCAAATTATAGAAAATGATAATGAAACAAAGCAAAGCTTTAGACTCCATTTTGTACAATTTAAAGTAAATAAATTTGAAAGCCTAGATATCATGCATAATAGTATCAAAAATAATTCACCAGGCATAACTCTCTGAGTGATGGAAAGTTTGAATAAACCAACGACAATAACAGATGTAGAAAAAAAAAAATCAAAGAATCTCTGCAAAAATGTTCCAGCTTCAGAAACTTAAAAGGAACATTTTCCTTTAGAAATGTCAAAATAAAAATTTGAAATAAATATCAGCAAAAAAGAATTTATTAGCATGTGAAAAAAAAATACCTCATGATCAATTGTTATTTTTCCCTGGAATGCAAAGAAGCTTGATATTATACTAGACTTTACTATAACTCACTTCATGAAGATTTCTAAGGACAAAAGCCCTATCATCACCTTGATTGCTGAAAGGGCACTTAACAAATGTTATCATACATTCCTGTAAAAACAATAATATTTAAACTGATGGGTTCTTTCTTAGCAAATATTATGCCAACATCTTTTGTTAATGGAGAAACACCGTTTGCAGCCTTGCCAAAGTAGAGACAATTTTGCCACTGTTTAATATTCTGTTGAAGGAATTAACCAGTAATTCAGATAATAGAAAATATTTAAATGCTTAAAATCAGCACTATCATTATTTTCAGATAATATAATAGTTACCTGGAAAACCCACAGGTATCTAGGAGAAACTTAATCTAAAACTAAACAAATAAAAAAGTAACAGGATATAAAATTGACATAAATATGTATAGCTTTTATATATTAAAACAAAAATTACAGAATGTTTTTGCTTTGGATTATTTGAATATGCATGGATTTCAGTTGCCATTTTCTAGTAAAATAACACTGGTTTCTGCACCGACACAGTTTGAATTACAGTTACCATGGTATATTTACTAACAGAATATCAACAAGTGGAAACCTCACTGCTAGCTCTTCAGTCCTCACATTACTGTATAAATATCACATGTGCATCACGATACACGATCAATCACATCGCATCTGTCAAAGTTTGTATTTGGTGACTGTGCCTCTGTTATTCAGTTAATGCACAAACAGCAAAGTCTGCAGTTGTTTTGTCTCCTGTCTCCCGCATGCTATTTTAGCAAATGGATAATCAAAAGAAGGAATCGACCAACGAAGATGAGAAGGAAGCAAAGCAACGATACGTGATAATGCTGGAAGTAGAATTCTAATCGAGCTTAAATGGAGTTATGGAAAAAAGAGGTGATCCTGGAATGTCAGTACCACTGCCCTTCGAGACACTGAACATGTAGCAAGAAGAATGTAGAAGATCAACATAAAAGAAGAAAGTGGTTGTAGCAAAATGGGTGAAGCTATACTGGAGGAAGTAATGCTGGCAAAGCCTTCGCATTAAAGAAACACTGAAATATTTTGCAACATTCAAAGTGCAAAGGATAGTTTGAAGCTGATCCATACTTAGAAAGGGGTGTGACAATTCATCAAGCATAGAGATGATTCACACTGCATTGTAAGCCTTCTGATGAGAAGAAAAAAGCAAGCATTGTTCAAGTTATTCTTGATGAGTTGTTATACGAAAAGTAAAACAAAAAATGTTCAGTTCTCTATGATTCTCATGTCTTAAATCACAGTGTACGCTTTACTATTAGTTTCATGTTGTTTTGTTTTGTTTTGTTTTCCTATACATTTATAACCTAGAGGAAGAGAGCTTTCTGTGGTGTTGACAAAAATGTTTAGAGGTCAAGAACAGTCATAAATTTTCCCATTGAAAATTAAGATCATTCTCCAGGGTTTCTGCTTGCACAGTTATTTTTTGGTACTGCTGTATCCGTGCAAGGCATGAACTGTCTGTGTTCACTACAAGTTCTATGCTTATGTCTACTCATGTTACTGGACAGATGCCTGTTTTGTTCATGAGAATTAGCTACTAAGGAGATTCTCCCTTTATTGATTTGGTTGGTGTCAATCTAGAATCTAGTATTTCTCTACCTCAAACACTGACCTAAGTAAAACACAGTATGTAATATACATTTCAGCTACATATGACAATAGGTTTTTGTTGAATGTCCTAATAATCAAAACAGAATTTTTTATTCAGTAAAAAGTATATATTCTGAATTTCTAACTACCTTAAAAATTAGACTACGAAATGTTTGCACGTCCAGCACATCTTTTTGTCTCATATAGGAAGATTGTATATAGCAAATTACTGATTCTATTTCTTAAGCAGTGCTTCTGGGAATTACAAAAGCAAATTCTATTCTTTCTTCCAAGTAATACTTTAGCTCAACATTCTTCCAAAATCAATAACCCAAGAATTAAAACAATGTTTCACTTAAAGTAGCTTGTGGTCTTATATGATTATTTATATTATGCATTGCTAATGTTTTTGGATTTGTTTCATTTATGGGATACATTATGTATTGCTAACATTTATAAGAGACATTCATTCATTTCAATTACTAGGCATTTATGGTACACCAACAGATTGCCAGACATTGTTCTAGAGATTTAAAAAATCATAATTAAGAATGAATCCTTGCAGGTGACTTATCATCTACTGGAGTATGCAGAGTTATAAACAACAATTACAGTAGTATGTGTTCAGATATAGGGTTAAATGGCTTACAGCATGCAATCAAGTGTTACTTTATATTATAAATACAGATCTTCTGTTCTACATTATGGCATTTCAGGTATAAAGGTATGTCACTAAGCACAAATGCTTAAAGACACAATTTCATAAATGGGTTATAAATTATGTATGATCTTAATTATAGTACTAATTAAATTATTATCAAGGGTAGTGAGTGGATTAAAGACAACATATTCAAAATAAGAGTTAAAATAAAGAACACAGCATTTATTAAATTCTTAATTTCAACCAACCAGAAATTCACTCTAGATAGGTAGAGTAATGAAAACTCACAGACATGTTAAAAAGAGCCTGGCAATGATGAGCCTCATGTACTGAGCTGCAGGAAATGATTAATATACTAAGTTTACCAACAAAATATTGATTTTTAAAATGGCACTCAATATTAATTTGATTCCATAACATTTAAGGAAGTTTCCATTTGCCCTTTAGATACAACAAAATATATATATATAATGGAACATTATATCATTCACCTTAATAAGGTTTACTTCAGCACCAAATCAATATTGTGGGATATTAATATATTTAACGAATCTACTCCCATATCCCCAATATCTTTTACAACTTACTGATATTATAACAAGGTTTCTTTAAAAACATCTGATTTATAAAGCAATAAAAGGGAATGTTTGCGTTGGCTAGAATATAGACTTCAGTACCAGAATGAATTGAGTTCAAATCTCAGCTTTCAAAGGTGTTTATTTCTATTACTTTGGCAAATTACTCAATCTTCCTTAAAGTTAATTTTTCTATCCATGATAATGGGAAAATAATAACTCTACCATGGACCTGAGGCATGAATAAAATTAATGACTTATTTTAAAAGTCAGCAATAATAGTAAGTGATATCTAGTGTATATGTTGTTGCAGATTACAATAACAATCGCACTGCTATCACAAATCTAATATCCCTAAAAGGATTAAGTTCTCAGAATTTCTATGCCACATAATTTCAGATGTTTTTCACTTTCCACCAAAGTAGCAAAAACACAAATAACAGTTTACACCTAAGATTAATTAATACCTTTTAGCTTGACAATTATTCCCTCATTTTCTCCTGTAACATATTGCTGACAGTTTAATAGCAAATAACTTATAATTGAATAAATTTACCAGACATTTATTGCTAAATGTAAATTTGCTTTGATAAATTTTTTAAATAAGCAATATATGAATAGAATATAAATGATAACAGTGATTCTTTAACTCATGATCTGATTGATGTTCTTTTGAATATTAAAACTCTTATATCAGCTTGATATATTAGGAAACATCAATTTTCTCATGTAAATAATATTGAATGCAAATCAAGATTAAAATAGAGGCAAATTGAACAAAAATAAGGTGTTGATCAAAATGAAAGCACAACCTCTTATACTTTTCCTAAGGCTGGTTTTCTTTAAGCATGCCAAACTTGATTTTCCAACCAGAACACATCAATGACAGAAGTTGTGGGATCTGCTTATCTTTTCTGTAGTAAATGACTAATTCCACTTTGTAAGTTGAACTTCCAGTAATAAGAAAAGCAAGTTATGCTATTTCTTTCTGGTAAAATTCTTTAGGCCAACATTCTTTTTAAAATCAATTCTTCATGAATGGATAAAATTGCTCATTTGCTATATACTATCCTTTAAAATAATTATCTCATATATGAAATTTCTGCCAGAATTAGCGTCGTTTCTTGGAGGCCTCTTTCTTTAGCCCCCGGTCAACTGACAGACATTACAATTCAGGCCTATCTAACATCAAAAAAAAAACACTAGTTTTATGAAAATTCAAACTTATCAAACTTTTAAATTGGTGAGAGAATATTTGTATTATAAAATCTTTATTTTAAAAAGTGTTCTTGTATACAGGAATTTTATTTTTTCAGAACTGGATTTAAAACAGCGAATGTCTCAGATAAATAAAAATGTAAATCACATAAAACATTTAGTATTGCAACAATTTGCAACATTTGACTTATTGACTAAAGGAAAATAAAGTGAGAAATAAAAATGGATTCACATACAGACATACATAAAGTTGTTTATAGCTAAAAGTCAAAAAGAAATGACATGTATACAAATCACTGCAGGCCCAGTGAGTGACATGAGAGTCTGCTTCAAATCTACTCTCAAAGAAAAATGTCATTGAAACAAACCAAAATTCCATACACTGAGACTGCAAAACTTTAGTTGAAAATCACAAGCAACCCATATTTGCATTACTAATACCATAATTGTTTTGAATACTCATTTTTATATGAATCGTACTTTCAAGTTTAGAAGAATTAGTGGAATTCTAGTAAATCTAATGTAATCAGCCAAACAGTACATATTGAGTATCTAATTCCATAATTTACATAAATACCCTTATAATTCAAATATTTATAACTCATTGTTTCACAACAAAATAGTATCCTTATAGAATCTTGACTAAGAAGATTGAAAGTGTCCTTCCATACTGAAATCCTACTGTCTCTCAGAAGAGTGAGAACAAATCCACCATGATGCCTTTAAAATAGAATATGACTCTAAACTCAATAATAATTATAGCAGTAGTAATAATGATGGCAACAACTTATATTTTCCACTTATATGCATCATCTCATGTTAATCCTCATGGCAGCTCTCTGGCTAGGTAACATTAGTGGTCATTGTCCAGTGAGAAATCCAAGAAACAGGAAAGTTAAATAACTTGACCAAGATCATACAGCTAGGAAGTAGCAGAGTTAAGATTAAAATAAAGGCAAATAGAGTAAAAATAAGGTGTTGACCAAGATAAAAGTACAACGCCTCATACTTTTCCTAAGGCTGTTTTTCACAGCTATGATCCACAAGGGCATGAAGACCACATCTTACCTTTGACTGTGAGACAGCAGCACCCAGCACCCTACCGATGCTGAGAAAGCCAAGTCCTTCATAAACTCCTTTGGAGCCGGCCAAGATATAAAGCAGCTATTTCACAAGGTTTTATAGTTTCCCACATGCCTAGGTCTTCCAGATATTTCTTCTTCTCCCCTTACCCAGGGAGTAATCAGACTCTTCAAGAAAGGAAGAAATGGGTTTACTATACCCCAGATCAAAGGAAGCTAATTTAAATCACAATGCTTAGTTGATGATTTTTTTTAAATTATTATTTTTATTTTTATAGAGATGGGGTCTTGCTCTTGCTCAGGCTAGTCTCGAACTCCTGAGCTCAAGTGATCTTCCCGCATTAGTTGATGATTTTAAAAGAAAGATAACTTCCTTCAAACAGTAGAAAAGGCCACTTATTTACACACTTACTTATGAAATCTGGTAACATTTATCTGTTTACATTGTCATATGGTGTTAACTTTAAAGATAGCTTGAGTTAAAAATAAGGGAGAAAACTAAGTTTGAGACTCTGTTGAAATGAAGATGGACTATTTACATGCATATTCACATGAAATAAAACTAAATATGCACTCTGAAAAACATGTACACTGTCCTAGTGTTGGGTCTAATCATTTTAGCAACCACTATGAAACAAAAACTAAACCTCTTATGAAATATCTACTACAGAAAAACATATTAATACTAATTCCTAAGACAATATGCCTATTGCTGGTACTATGGCTATGCAAAAATTCTCACAAGTTTTCCAGTAAAGAAAATTGTGTGGTAAAATAAACAACTCTAAATCTCACTTTTGTTATATGTAAAATTAGGATTAAAAACTCCATCTCATAGATTCCTTTAGAGGAATGAACATGAGGAGCCATTGAAGGTACCGTGCACAAGACTTGGCTCATAGAAGGAGCCCAAGAAATAGTAGCTACAAGACAATAAATGAAAATGAAACAAACACATTGGCATTCTTAACTGTTTTTATGTTCCTTAATCTCATGGTGGAATTCAGCAATAGTGATTCTATGCATCAATTTTGAGTGAGTACAGGCACCATTCTGCTTACTGTTTCTAAATCCAAACATTTAATGCAGTAAGGCAGTGTACCTATACATGGAGATCTTCTTACAACCCTTTCAGGATGAATCAATATATTGGAATCATTGCCAAAATCTTATTTTATTATTTCTACTATATATGCTGTGATGTCACTTATCTAATTCTATCAAAAATTTTATCCAAAAAATCAGTATTTCAAAAACAAGAGCACTAGACATTGCTTTTCCTTAGAAATGATGGGTTATTTTTACAGTTACCTAGTCAATGACAGGGTGGCTCCATTTACCCCTCAAGCATTACTCTTCTAAACTAGTGAGACATTTCTTCAAATTGTGTGTAAAGATTATGATTCTGTTTGCTAGAACAGATATGGATTTGCCTTAAATGAAACATCTATATTTTTATGCATGCATTGTTTACTATTGATTCTCACCATCAAAGCTACTCAGATTTCGTGCTTCCTTCCAAAAAAAAGCCCAAATAAAAAGACACAAACAAAAATAAACATTGCATATACTACTTATAGAATTGACTGCTAATTGTACATAACTTGAAATTTTTCTCAGTGAATAGACTATTTTTATAACAAATATCAGTTTTGAGCTGTTATTACTATATTCTAGTTTTCTGCAATATAAATGTGTATTTTCTCTTTTTAGTGTTTTCAAATATATTTGGATCTGCCTAATAATCTCAAACGGCAGTAATACATATAGAGGTAACATAGAGTCATGAAGTGTTTCAAAAACATTATATTATTAGGTACCTGGCTCATTAAGGCTCTCAAGAAGTGGTTTAAAAATGTATGAAAGATGAAAGAAAAGAAAAAAGGAAGGGAAGGAGGAAGGAAGGAAGGAAAAAAGGTAGGAAGAATGGAAGAAAAGAAGGAAGGAAGGAAAGAAACATTTGAGTACTTACCATAGTATTTGCAAACCACAGGGGATATAAATAACATTTTTATTGTCCCCGAAGAGTTCAGAATAGAAGTGATAAGTATGCAAATATATGTGAAAGAATAAACAATAAAACAAGATAGTATAAGTCGATCATTGAAAGCTAAAATGTCTATAAATGTTATTGGAGTTCTGAGAAAAGAGTCAAGAATGCTATTGCATATATACTTGTCATTTCATTATGAAGTCCAGTGACTCAAAGTATTATAATATTCTTCACTAATATAGTTTTTGAGAATTGTCTGATTATCCAGGCATCCGATATTTGTTAAAAAATATCAATCTCCTCTTAAATAAACATAAGCCACTTGGTTTGATTAGCAAATCAGAAAGTATGCCAAAGACTACAGTTATATCAAGGTGAAGGCTTCTCTATGATTGAAAATACAGATTTTATTGGAAAGAAGCAGCTGTGTTCTGAGGTTAGAGCACTTTGTTGCAGAAAGAATATCAATGGAGTGTTTATGAAATAACAAGGGAACATCACATCGCAAAGAGCAATGAAAGCCTCTTTAAAAAAATCTGTATAATAAACATGTCTAGATGGTTATGGTTCTGGCAGATCGCTACAGAGGAAATATTAGGAAAAAACTCTACTCATACATTTTTCATGAAATGTTCTGTATTATACATCACAGCTGCAAATCTGCCCTCTGAAGTTTGCAGCTTCTTAATGACACCAGCGATTTAGGGCGCAGGGTGGAGTTAGGCTGGCATGTGACTGATGAGGTGGCAGTGTGAGTCTGAGGGCCGTTGAACACAGGGCATTTTCTCAATGTATCATAATTACAGAAACACCTGTGCTGAGGAATTCGTGCTGATTCAGAGAAAATACATGGAACTTAATGGTCTGCAAGATCCTTTATCTCAGACCCACGGCAGTTGGGAACAAAGGATACAGTTGCATTTTAAAGTGATTTTAAGGCATTGGTTTTTATCCCTACAGTAGATGATATTTCCGTCACCTGAGAATGTGTCACTTGAGAATGTGAAATTGGATATGGAAACACCACTGACATGTAGTAGGAGCATTTTCTGGAAAATGATGTGGAAATGTAAGGTCATAAAGCACGGAGCTTGATGAGCAATGAAAGCTGGATTATTCTGAGTTTTCCTGATTTTTACAAAGTCCATCATTGACTGAAAAAACTTAAATGCAAGTGCATATTCTAAGGAAAGTAACAAGGGATTGAATAGTAGATTCACTCTTCACGTTAGAATTCTTACCCCAACGTGCTCTTAACCATGTGTTAAGTCTCTGGGCTGGGATGGGGGAACGTTGTAACGGTTTTATGTCTTTTAAAAAAGAGTTCAAAAAAGATAAATATATGTGAAGACTGTGATTTGAGAAGGATAAGAAAGGAACAGGATATGACTAAATGTTCATTAGGGAGGGAAATGCAGTTCAATATTTATAAGAAGTAAATAGTATTGTTTTCAATCAGTGAAAGTGAAGCCAAATTCATTAGATAATAGTAAATATAAAATAACTCAATACATTAAATCAAAATATCTTTCAGTTACGTTATTTGTTTCTCTCTACATATTTAATCTGTAATAAAAAGACGTTTTTTGGATACTATGTCTGAAATTATTTATAACAAGATTTTCATCAATTAACACTTTGGGCAATGTCTTTCTATGAGTTCTTTGACATTTATTCCTCTTTTGGAATATTCTATGTGAGAGTAATGAATAAAAAATTTAAAGACAGCATATTATTTTTTATATTATTATAGAAGTGGCATGTTTTCCTTTTAAAAATCAAAATAATGGAAAGGGGAAATGTGAAAAGCAATAAAAAATTGTCTATTACCTCATCAATCAGATATATCTACAATTAAGAGTGTGGTATAAATCCCTTCAGAAAATGAATCATCTAACATTCTCATAATAAATAAAAAATTTAAATGACAGACTGCTTTGTATATAAATTTAGTATTGATGATCAATGAATCTTTTTCATTTTATGTATTCATTGAATAAGGTATACCACAGTTGGAGAGCATTTGAATAAATAACAGATACAAACTTATTCTTACATTTAAATATGAATAATATTAATTACATTTACATGGGAACAATTAAGCAGGAAGATTGCACTTAAATGAGTAAGTTATCTAATCAGTAGAGAAGTGAAGTAATACTGCAAACAAAATAAAGTAGCCTAGCTACTATCTGTAGGAGGATTAAGAAATGAAATAAATGTATATCAGTTTGACACATAGTAGCATCTGATCTACACTGTAGATCTGAGATACAGCTCTATGTGCCTGTTACGGTCTTGGTTCAGACCCCAGTTCCAGCATTAACCAGGTGAGGGACTTAACCATTGTTAAGTAACCTAGAACTTCAGAGAACTTATTGACCTCTCTAAACCTGAGTTTTTTCATCTGTAAAATGGAATGATTGAGGATTAAACAAGTGATTGTCTGTAATAGAGTTAGTACATTGACAGACACACAGTAAGAACTGTGCAAACATTATTTTAAATTAATAGCTTTATAGCTTATTTTATGGGCGAGGAATTTGAACCTTAGAGAGCTTGATTTTCCTTTCATTCCCCATACAGGACTGTGGCATAAAGTCTATTTTTTTGTCATGTAGTATTCTCCATTTCCACAAGTTGTTAAAAAAATATATTCTGTATTTCTCAAGTAAGTTAGCTATTAATTACCTTATTTCTATCTCTAGAGTCACAATAGCAAAGCCACCTAAGTAAATAACAGAATGCAAATTTCCATGAGTTTAATATGCTTTTAAACTGTAGTATTTTTTTCTTAAATAATCCACCTGCTTTACCCTAATACTGACCCTGTTGAACTCTTTCCTTATTTAAAATTTGGTATTTGTTCATTAGATTCTTTTTGCATTAATTTTTAGTTTTTTAAACTATTGCATTACAATGTTATTTATCTTGATAACTAAGTTTCCCGTGATCCCTCAAGTTTTGCACCACGGCAAGTGCTTCACTCGCCCCACCTTAGTCCCAGCCACCGGCAATGGTGCACATGACGCCGGGTGGACAAATAGAGGGTGAGATTTCAATGGGCCTATTAACCACGCTAAAAAGTCTGGGCTTTATCTTACAGGCAATGGGACGAATGAGAGGTACATTCAATAGGCCACCGTGTTGAATGGGCCAAGGGGTGAGGGAAGAGTCAAATACGATGCCGCTGTTTCTGGTAGATGCACTGAACGGACAATAGCACCATTGTCCGAGGGAGGGAAACCGGAGGAAAGGCATATGTAACAGGCGAAGCCTGGCTGTGAATTCAGATGTGAGACTTTGAGCTGTCTTTAGGAAATTCAAACACAGATGTGCGGGAAAAGCAGTTGAACATCCTATGCATATTTTAGGTTCAGATGTAGACTCTGGAAGTTGCCACCAGTTGCATTGTGGCAACGCAAGCCATGGAAGCAGACAAAATTACCCAGAAAAGTTAAAAGAAAAAAATAAAAAGACCAGGTAGATCACGGTCTAGGGCAAATATGGAGAACAATAGCAGAAGGAACTGAAAGTGAGTTGGGAAAGGAGCCCGAACCGGTAGAGAAGTAGGAGTGTTCAAACTGCTTTTGGCCAACGTGGAAACTTTGTGATATTAAATTCCTTAAGAAAAGAGAGTCAAATAGTCCTGGATTTGCCTCTGAGCTCTGCCATTGTGTTACCTTTGTCAAATGATGTGTAAGGTTCGGTCTCCTCACCTTGGAAATGGAAATAAAAATAGCCTATATTTTGTGGAGTAGCTGCACGAATTTGATGAAATAGAAGGATGCTTGAAATAGTACTTGGCACAAAGTAAATTGTCAAGGAATGAGCCATTATTAAAAATAATAAGTAGAAGGATCGTAGGCTCTGAAGCCAGACTGCTTGGGTTTGAAACACAATTCTGCCAGTACTAGCAGTGCTACATCATGTAAATTACTTAATCGTTTTCTGTGCTTTAGTTTGCTCATCAATGAAACATACATAATAATATCTATAACATATAGCCTGGTTGCAATGATCAAATGGAGTTAATACACACACTCTACTTACTACAGTGCATGCAATTACAGTTTATAGCTTATAAACCTAGTTTATAGGCAGAACAATTTGAAGTTCAATCGCTGAACATATGTAGGGGATTTTTCTTTTCCTCCACTTTTTTTCCATTTTAGGATTACTTTTTAAATTGATCTTGTTGCTTCTTTTTGAAAAATATTTCTTTCTAAGGGAAAGTACTAGATATAGTCAATGATGATATCAATATCAAGTCAAAACAAGCATGAAACGTTAAAGTGGCGCCTTCAAATGAAAGCCAGTTTTGGTAGGATTATGTAAACAGGCTAATCCTGAACAATTCAGGGTCTTTTTGTCCTTAGGCAAGTCAGTGCCTGCCTGTCGTAGGAGGGATATTAGTATAACTGCGTATTACGAGGTTACTCAAGAGAGAACTGTGGAAACACCCTGATCTTCAGGATCAGGCAAAGAGGTACTCAAATCCTTATTTCTTAAATGATTGATTTTGTGACATAGATTAAGCTACCAACTTCATTGAGCTTCTGCTTTTTCATCTATGAAGAGTAATAGGAATGTCTTTGCCTGCAAACAACATTAAGGATGACATGATATACCAAAACACCTACACACAGTAGGCTTTCAACAGATGTTAGTTCCCAGCCTTTCTGCCAGTGGACGGTTACTCCCCAGAGACATGCGTCCAGTAATAACTTCATTTAAAATTACTGCAGAAAGTAGAAGGAAGACACAGTAAAAATAAAACCAGGTATAAGGAGACTGTAGAGTTAAATTCCCTTGTGAAAAATGACTAACAAACCAGATTTTTATTACATTCTGAAGCCACAGGTATTTTCTGTGTTGTTTGTTTGTTTAGGGATGAGGCTCTTACTATGTTGCCCAGGCTGGACTTGAACTCCTGAGCTGAGGTGATCCTCCTGCCTTAGCCTCCCAAGCAGCTAGGACTATAGGCTTATCACTGTGCACCACTTCAGAAGCCACAATTTAAAATAAGGCTGGATTAAATTCGGTTGTACTTGAGGACCTGGTGTAATCATAAAAAGTAGTAAATACTTTTTAACACAATTATTGAATACTTTCATAACAATTATTCTATACAATGAATGCCTTCATATGGTTTATATATTGATAAAAATTTAAATATGACAATCACATTCGACTGAATTTTTAAATGTTATGTTAATAATACAGAACATGGAGCTTAAAATATGAACATTAACCATTAGCCTGTGGATGCCAAAGAATATCCCAGATGGATGTAGGGTTAGACCATATCCATATCCAAACAAACTTGGAAATGAGCCTGATGGAGCAGGGGAATATTCTACTTGGGATACACAGAGTCAGCCCAGACCAGAGGCTTTGAAGTCAGAATTAGTTTTTTAGCACCTACCACATTGTGAATTCTCAAAACTACTAAACACGCTTGGAATATTTTTAACCTAACTAATGTGTGTGATCAAATAAAACACCTGATCACAAATGTGTCAATCGCACCTTTGCTACTAAGAATTATTTATGAGTTTCTTTGTGAATCTTGATTACAATTTAATTAAAAATGGACAGTTTCTTCCAAATTTTACTACAGTGTTAAAATCTTCTTAAAATACAGAACATTAACCATGTCACTTGTATTGTAATATGAGGTTAGGCATTAACTTTCTTCTTGATCTAGTTTCACCAAATGATATATAAAATTATATGATAATGTTTTTCTCAAATGGAAGTTATGTAAGAATAAATAGGCAATATAATCATGAATATTTGGAAAACTGTAGTAACATTTTCTATTGCTATGATATCTAGTAGTACTGAAATTTTTAATATTATATCCCTACATTTAATAATTTATTGAATGAAAAAATCACATTTTGGTATGGCAAATGTAATCTGAAGCACCAGAATATTAAATTGGTAAGCATAGGTCTTGCTTTATAGAAAGTAACCAAAAATTGATTGACTGTATGAATTAGGCATGTTTTTAATACAATTTAATTTACATGTTTTTCAAAACAGTGAACTAAATTAAAACATGGCATTTGGATCTATTATCTGCATTCAGAAAACATTTCCTTGAATAGATGTTTTAATTATCCAGCAAAAAATTTCCAGACTGTAGGCTACTATTCAAAAAATTAATACTTTGGCACACTGAAAGAGGTAGTCCTGCTTTCAGAAATCTTTAACAACGGGAATCTCTGGCTCATTGATTGAAGCAGCTGAGATGAACTATTTTAGAAACCCAACCTTGGTGAGTTTAAGGGAAGAACACTTTGTATAGTGAAAATAAAATTATAAGAGATTATTAGACTATCATTTTTTCCTTCAAAGTCCAGAATAAATTTCAGTTTTTGCCACAAATGCATAGTGTCCAACAGTGAATAATCTGTTTATAAGAATTCTCCAGATTCCC
The DNA here is from genome assembly GCA_004363605.1 of Indri indri. Classification (NCBI taxonomy): domain Eukaryota; kingdom Metazoa; phylum Chordata; class Mammalia; order Primates; family Indriidae; genus Indri; species Indri indri. Next base: position 17,145 of record RJWJ010018405.1, on the reverse strand, counting down.
AGCACTCTAGTACTCACATCAACAGCAGAAGATTTTTTTTTTCCAGCCTCAAGATAACCTAACTAAGCAAACTAAAACAAACCAACCAACCAAAAAGACAACTTTTAATTAAATATTTTAAAAACCTCTTGGGACATCTGGGGAGATATTAGAAGTGATAATGGGGGGTCTGGTACATTATTTATATTTTATCTTAATGGTTTATAAAAATACTTAAAAGTAACAAGATAAAGGAGTAAATGATTTAGCGATTGCCAAGGAATCCCTCTTACTTATTTTACTTCTTTCTTTAATTATTTGCGCTTTATTTAAACTGGAAGGTTTTATCCATGCTCTTACAGTAAAATCAAATCCATGTTTTCCTCATTCATATGCATTAATTTATAGATAAAATTGATATTTAGAAGAAAATGGGAAGCTAACCTTGGTCAATTGGCTGGTAACTCTCTTGGGCTTGCTATGGAAATTTGTCACTAAATTATTTCTTAGAACAAATTTATCTTGGTATGCTGAGTATTAACCCCACTGGGGTGCTACAGAGAGTAGTACTATCTAAAGGAAAAGTTTGTTTCAGGGCCTCGTATTTATGAAAACATAGCTACTTTTTATGAAGTTATGATCATGTTATTTAAATTATACCCTCCAAATTAAGAAACAATTCAGAAAAACTAAAATGTTCATTATGTGCCAACTGTTTTAAAATGTTACTGGAGAAACATTACTCAACTTTTTAAAAAGATATCAAGCTAATTGTACATCCAAATGCGGTTGTTAGAAGTCATGTAGAGTGATTCCCTGTATACATTGACCTGTTTTCCCCAATGGTTACACTTCACAAAACTGTATCACAAGATTCCCACTATCATATTGGCTTTGATATAAGCCACTGATCTTATCCAGATTTCTGAGTTAATTATTTACAGTCAGCATACATTGAATGACACAGGTGTCAGAAATTGAAAACTTTAAAATATCATGTGATAGCCTCTTAGCTCATGAATACATGTTTGCTACCCTTAAATAAGTCCATTGAGGTAGGAAAAGATTTTAATTGATAAGTGTTTTACATTTTAATGGCATAATTTACAGTATAAACAAATGCACGCAACATATGCTAATGTATATTCATGTACGTTCTTCAAAACTAAGAACTCATTGTTTATTTTATAATGTGAAAGTCAAATTATGGGATATTGGTAATGACGTTCATACTTAAATATGAATATTAAAAACTAGTTTAGTTTATTTATGGAAATTAAATTAATTGCATACTTCAACATAGCAACTTAATAAAATGTGGAAATTTTCTCAAAATTAGTATGCTTATTATATTTTTAAAGTTAAGATAATGGCTTCTATAATGATATAATATGATATTTTCGATTACCAATTTATTACGGGAGGATCATTAAAAAAAAAAAGCATGGGTCATAGAACAAGTGAGGTACATATAGACAAACTTTATTTTTGTCTTATAAAATTCATTAATCAATAGCACTCCGGCTCTGGTGCCTTAATTGGGCTAATGGAGCAACTCTCTGCAATGAGAAGATCTGGATCTTTATCTTTTGAACAGATGCAGGCAAACCTTTTTTGTTTGAAAATAATTTGGGTGGTTATTTTGTTATCTACCACCAATTCTATATAAATCTCTGATAAGAGTCTGTGTTTTCTTTTTCCATAAGTCAAACACGTTTATATTTTCCAAATAAGAAAATGATGTACCTAAGCTTCATAAATGACATCTCCCTTATCATCCATAAAAATGATATACATCTTTTTGTGGAGATACTCAGCAAACAATTCCTAGAAATCACCTTTATTGCAAGGAATAAAACAGATGTATAACTTCCTCTTTTGGATGTCAGATTTACACAAAGAGGCAACAATGTACTCCCAAGCATAATATTAAAAAAGCATTAGATTTGGTGATGTTTCCACTCAATAGATATGATGTCTATTATAAAAATATTTTTAAATCCTTTGTATAAATTGATTTTTCAAAAATATGAAAGGATCTTAGCACAGATAGTTAAAAGAAATTCCCAATTCAGCCAATATCACCTTTAAGAAGTTAGTATCCCATGAACAACAAAATAAGAAGAATGAGGGCATTTAATCTATCTATCCTGTACCTACATTTTGTAAACTATTCCATTGTCTGCAATTACCCAGGACATAAATACTATAAGAGTGCAAACAAATCAACCTGATACTCCTTTTCTACTTCAATTGAACACAGTTTCTTTCTTTCTGGAGCTAGAAGAGAGACCAGGTTCAGTTTACCATGGATCCCCCAGCCCTATTCCTTCAGATTTTTCCTTTCAAGGCTAATGCCACTTGTGTTTTCTAATCTGAATATTTAAAAACATTTTTTTTTTTACTTCAACATAGTTAAGTGATGTATATAGGAATGAATTAAGTATTATCAAGTACCAAAACAGATATTATTAAATTTATTCCAAGGCATATCTCCTGAATTCCCGAAATCTTCTCTTGGGTCCAGATGCAGTTGTGTAATTTCATGTAATTCTTTCTGAGTCCTCAATAGAAAGAAAAAGTGTTTAGTGTGCTCAGATGAAACACAATAGCAAATCTAATTATGTGTAATATATATCAGTGGGAGAACATATATGAAATATATATATATTTGACTACACCTTTTCCTGTTGTTCATCATTTAACTCCATTCACTTATGCTCGTATTATGCATACTACAGAATGTAGGAATTTGCAAGTGAAAACATGGAGAAAGAGAGAAGGTAGTACCAACGTAGTATAAAATAAAAGTCATCAAAAATAATAAGGAATAGAGAAAAATATAAAAGAAAATTATGATCTCTTTAAGGAGAAACTGAGAGTATCCTTTCACTTTTTGCATTTCATGAAAAGATAAAACTAATATGTGTAGTTTAGGAGAAAAACTATTTACTTCTAATTATTATGTAGCATATCTAAATAGATCTAAATACATACGTGTGTACTGATGTATTTTACGTTAAAAATAGATTCAACGTTTTGTTAAATCATTACAGCCACTTAGCATTTATTTGCTAAGTGTGTTATAACGTTAGTGTTAGTGTATTGAGAATGAAAATTAATTGTGGGTTTTTACCATCCTGAATGGTTCCAAAGCTGGATGGATTATGAACTATAGATTCAAACTGTGTATATTATCTGTGCAGTTGATAAAATAAAAGAAGGCAGTAATCTCCTCTAGTAGAATATGAGAACAATGGACATTTCCTTTTTGGGAGAATTCGTATTGTATCGTAAAAAAATTACCCAAGATATTTAATTTAATTCATAAATAATTTAAGGGAAAAAAGCTTAAATGTTGACAGGGTGTTTCTGGTCCTCAGCTCAGTTATTTTCACAGGTGTGTTTGCTCCTTGGGACAAGGGACAGAACATTTATGCACGTGCAGAACAAAAGACAGTTATTTGATCCAGTTGGTAGGACCCACCTGCCGGTCCCCTCCTCTCCCAGGTGCCCAGGCTCTGTTTAAGCAGAAACATGCACATTTTTTCCTGCTGTTGCAGAAAGTTATCTCAACAACAGGACATGCAAACACTCGATTTTGCTCCAGGAACACCAAAGTAAATGACGCGGGGATGAGGTGCTTTTTTTCTTCCTCCCTCTTCGTGTCATTATCCCCACTGTCTCCTCTAAACAAAATGTTAAGGATAGTGGCGGGGGCAGGGGGTATACACATGGGACGGTTAATATTAATGGGTACAAAAATATAGCTGGACAGAAGGAATAAGATGTAGTGTTCGTAGCACTATAGAGTGACTAGGTTAACAATAATTTATTGTATATTTCAAAATAACTGAAAGAGTGGAATCGGAATGATCCTATTGCAAAGAAATGGTAAATGTCTGAGGTGATAGATGTCTCCACCACCCTGATTTCCTGATTTGATCATTACAAAATGCTCTGTTTTCCACCACCTCATGCTTCCTTGGGGTGCTCCCTGCACTTCCGCATGTCTTTTCCTGTAGCCACCAAAGTAATTTCAGCGGACTTTCTCCCATGCACTCACTGTTTCTTGAAAATACTTTTATTATGGAACATGTCTTCCCATTGCCATATTTTATTTGTGTTCCACCATGACATACTGTCAGTTTCCCATCCTCTGGTGTCCAGCACACTCAAACACGGATCTAGTAAGCCACCAGGAAATAAACGTTTACATTAAAAAAAAAAAAAAAATCACTGCAATACAAACAGAAAGACAGCAAGATTTCTAACAAGAGTGACCTGACATAACACTGGATGATTTTCCTGCAATGAGCTGAAGATATTAAGTAAATTGATGAATACATCACAACCACCAGCCTCCAGTAGGCTCTTCTGTAATAATATTCTAATATTCTCTCCCTACTGTGTATCCAGGTTTTATGACTTCTGAAGCTTATAAAATCGGAGAGTGTCCTCTTTAAGAAAAATAATCCAAAATTATAAATAGAGGAAGTTTATGGCCATCCCAGGAAAAGGCCCTTGCAAGACATTCTGAAGCCCAAATTTTATAACTTCACGAAATCTGTTCTGGCTATGACAGGTGAGGTTTCAGGTGATGGTGAGAATCTTGCTATCATTTTACTAGACGCAGTTTACTTCCAGTGGAATGTATGATACTAGAAAAAGAGATTGGAAGGCAAACTTGAATAAGCAAGACATGAAAAGGAAATATTCTGAAGACAACTTCAGTTCACAAATGTGGTAAGTGGAAAGGGGACAGTCTGAAAGGAAGCATACTGTGATTTGAGAGAAAATGTTACTGCTTACTGTCTGTGTAACACGAGGCAATTTATTTAACCTCTCCGAGCCTTCATGAACATAATCATCATGTCAACCAATACATACATTATCTGTGCCAGCTACTATTCTAAGCATACGCTAACATAAACTAATACATGTAATCTTCACAGTATTATTATACTATTTTACCCTCATTTTATAAGTGAGGAAACTGAGGCACGTGGGGTTAAGTTACTTGCTGAGGTCATATATCTAGGAAGTGGCAGAGTCCCGATTCAAACACAGACTTCTGCCTCCAGAGTTGGCTGCACGATACATACAACTACAGAGATAATTTCCTTTTCCTATCTGTAAAAGGAAGTAACAGTTACTTTACGTTGCTGTCTGAGCACCTTTGAGTTTGTGCATCTCAATTCCGTCCTTAGGCAGGATCCATAGGAGCAGAGTCAGCAACAATGGCTCAGCAGCACATGGTTTATTGAGGGGACACTCTGCAGGAAAAATCTGTGCCGTAGTAAGGAACCTAAGATAGATGAGGGGGTGGAGCAAGGTATGTCCTCAGGCCCCAGTCAACGTGTGGCCGTCCTGAACCACAGGCAGCTCTGGAGCGTCAATCATCCCACAGAATTGCCTGCCCCTTCCCGCCGGCCCTGTACCTTAAGGAAGCGGGGCAGATTTGGTTTTGGTGTCTTGTTTTGTTTTTGCTTGTGTTTTTTAACTGACATATGAGTACATCATAAGCCTCAGACTGCTCCGCGGTACAGGGGGAGTAAGAGCAGAGTCTGTAACCTCCCAGACTAAGCAAGCACGAGTCTCCAGAGAAGGTGGGCAGTGGGCCTCTACTGCCCAGAGCTCACAGCACCTGGAGGAAGGAGGTCTGGGAGGATCCCAGTTGCATCCAAAACAGTTCTGAATGCATAGTGGTTACTCAGTAAATGCAGTCACGCACGGCATAACGGATCGTTGGTCAACGACAGACTATGTATAAGATGATGTTCCTGTCAGAGTATAAAGGAGTTGCCCTACACAGATGTACCATGTTTTATCTTTTATGCCCTATTTTTCACTGTGCCTTTTCTATGTTTAGACATGTTTAGATACACAAACACCTACCATTGTGTTACAATTGCCTACAGTATTGGGTACAGTGACACACTGTCCAGGTTTGTAGCCTGGGAGCAATAGGCTGTACCATATAGCCTAGGCTATATCACGTAGATTTGTGTGAGTACATTTTGTGATGTTCACACAATGACAAAATCACCTAACTACAAATTTTTTTTAACTATCCCCCTACTTAAGTGATGCACGATTATGTTTGCTATGATGTGTTTGTCCGATCCATTAAGGAGTAAAAGAGGAAGCAAAATCCTCTTTTCAATTCTGGCAGACTACATTATAATGTGGAATAAACACAAAGATTAATCAAATAAAAGATTTTAGCAAATATTGAGCAGAGTGTGCTATGCATGACATGTTTCCAAAGAAATTAAGATGTACATGATTATGATGGGTAGTCCTGCTGCCTAAACACAGGATGTGTAACAATGACTTTAATGAATAGATTTTGGAGTTTGTGTAGTTTATTCTCTATCAGGTTCACTCTACTTAAGTAAGGAGATAAAACATCATTGCTTTCATATAAAACAACCCAGTTATGCTTTAGTTATAATTTTAAAAGCAGTGATTTTTGTTTAAAAATTATAAAAGAAGGAAGGTATAATGTTTTGCCTAAATATCTGTTTTACCAATCAGTCAAAAAAGTGAGTTGGAGGGAGCTTTGGATCTCCTAAAAGATAGATTTCATAGGGAATTTATTAGAATGATATAAATACTTCTAACTAAAGAGTAAGACTCCTCCAAACTCTGTTGTGGCTGACATATTCTCCAAAGCAGCGGTCCTCAACATTTTGGGCACCAGGGACTAGTTTCATGGAATATAATTTTCCCACAGACCAGTGTGGGGGGATGTTTTGGGATGACGCAAGCACATTACATTTGTTACGTTTGCAGCCGCTCCCCAGCGCTAGCATCACTGCTCAGCTTCACCTCAGATCATCAGGCATTAGATTCTCGTAAGGAGCAGCAACCTAGATCCCTCGCATGTGCAGTTCACAGTAAGGTTCACGCTCCTGTGAGAATCTAATGCTGCTACTGATCTGACAGGAGGCGGAGCTCAGGCAGTGATGGGAGCGATGGGGAGCAGCTGTAAATACAGATGAAGCTCCACTCTCTTGCCTGCTGCTCACCTCCTGCTGTGCAGCCTGGTTCCTAACAGACCACAGACCAGTGCAGCTCCATGGCCTGGGGATTGAGTACCACAGCTCTGGAGCATCCAAGAGATGTAACTATTATACACAAAAGAGCAGCTGCAAGGAAAAGGGACTTATTTTTATTTCTTTACCTAGGACAAAGAAATAAAGAAAATCAAACTTCAGAGTGGTGTAATCACCCATTAAGTGGGAACAGAACAGAATCGATGGCAATGTTTAGATGTGCTAATGCCACCTGGCTTGCTTTTGCCACTCAAGGGAGACACGGATGGCCCTGGACAGCAGTTGTATGGGGTAGGCAGAGAGAACATCACCTTATAACTCTTTACAGCAGCCCAGCCTTTCTGATGTTCATGCCCACACTCCAATAACTATGGTATTTGAAACTACAGGAAAATTGCAAAATTTCAGCTCTAACAACCAAAAAAGTATAAAAACAAAGCATATTAATCAGATCTTTCTAGTTGAAATTCAGGTCGGGGTAAACTTTCTTTTATGTGTTGAATTCATAAAATATCCATTGTTGTGTTATTTTACTTCCTAAAAGCATACTAATTGATAATTCACTGATTGCAATTTTTATAACTTAAACATCTTATGCATTAAAAATGGGCATGAAATTACTCACTCCCACTCAATAAAAAATTCTGTGGCAAAGTTCCAGATTATTTTAAAACACGATTAAAATAAAAACCCAGCACACAACTCACCCTTCACATTTCAGAGTTAACCTAATTAGTGCCAGGGGAAAAAAACCCTAAAAGTCAAACCACTTTCAATGTTTTGTTTTCAGAAACTCACTCAAGCCTGTATAACATAGGATAAGAATATTAGTCAATTGAAAAAGTATAACCACATTACTTTCGATAGAGAATCTTCCTTTTTTGACATTGTTTTATTGTTTTTTCACCCTGTTGGATTAAATATTATGCCCAGGCTTTTTCAGGAGAGCCCACAATAAATTCAAAGTATTGTGCTTATTTATGTGATCACAAAATACATCTACCTTGTTGAATATTACCAACAATTAAAAAGATTCAATTGAATTCGGAGAGCTTAAAAATAACAAATGTCTAAGGACACATAATAACTGATCTTAGAGGAATTCAACTGAATAAATATATATTGTTTTGTATCTCACTAGTGCTTTTGTTAGCATAGATAGAAAAGGGAGACACGAGCAGAGGAAGTGTGGAACGGGGCGTGTAAATAAATGGGGTACAGAGCAAGAAACACACTACACAATAAGGGTAACTGCACGTGTCACAAGAAACATAACAGAAACAACACAGGACACAGTTACGTTAAAGCTCTTCTCCCAGTGGGCTTTGGACACCACAACACATCCGCGCCTAACCATATAAGATGGAAAACTCCCCCACCCAACAGCAGCAAGGAGATAACATGTCCATTGGTCAAGAAGAAAGAGGAGAAGAGACATCAGGAAGGAGGAGAGGCCAGACAAGACAAAAAGGGATGACACAGAGACCCCAGTGCCACTGTCCGCTGGAATGTGTGCCCACTCCTATCCCCCTTCTGGTGTGTGCTATCACTTGCTAATCTTCCTTAACAGTCCACCTCCATGCCTGGAAGTGTACTTGCTTAATAAACTTCTTTAATTCTGCTTTGCTGCTTTGGTGTTTGGTTTCAATTCTTTGTCTCCAAACTCTAAGAACTGAGGATGATCACTCACCAGTAACACTCTCCTTTCATATTATTGCAACTCAAGAGACCATGTAGCTTTCAAATGTTAATGTTTCTCAAAGTTGGCTCAGGGAATCTTAGTTCTGCACATTCAAAAACTAGTTTTTGAGCATCTACTATGCATTTCACCTTCTGGTGGGCATGGGATATAAGAAAAACATAAAATTCAAGTTCTTGGTATAAGAAATCCATAAATTCATTGGAGAGAAAAATGTATGGAATTACGTAGCAGCGTAAGATAAATTTTGAAGTGTATCACAAAATGAAATGGTGTTCAAATTAAGATTATGTGGGGGAAGCACTAGCATGGTCAAGATAATTTCTTAAAGTGAGCAAAATTTCAGGTAGGCTTGAAGGTTTATCAGAAACAATTTTTAGTAAGAGTACTTGAGGGCTGGTGTCATCATTTAAGGGAGATAAGATCAATGACATGATTAAAATTCCCACCCACTAACTCAACTAATTGCAGTATTTTCAATACTTGCCAAACAAAAATTTCAAAAACAGGAATTAAAAAAACAAACAAAAAAGTAATCACATTTGCAATCAAGTATTTTTCAATACAAATTGAGAATTTAAAGAAATTACTAATAGACTAATTTTCCTTAAAACAAAAACCCCCTTTGTTGATAAAAATGGTAAATAATCTTAGCACTCTGGGAGGCCGAGGTGGGAGGACTGCTTGAGGTCAGGAGTTTGAGACCAGCCTGAACAAGAACAAGACCCTGTCTCTACTAATGATAGAAAAATTAGCCAGGAGTAGTTGTGCACGCCTGTAGTCCCAGGTACACAGGAGGCTGAGGAAGGAGGATCACTTGAGCCCAGGAGTTCGAGGTTGCAGTGAGCTATCATGATGCCACTGCACCCTAGCCTGGGTGACAGAGTGAGACTCTTTTTCAAAAAAAAAAAAAAAAAAAATGCTTTCTGTAATGTTACATATTTTACATGTCAGAGATCATGGCTCATCCTCCTATAATTAAATTAACAAGTGCCAGGGTGTCTTGGTGACCTCTCTATTCCACATATATGGCAGATAGTCATTGCTTGATATGTATTTGTTTAATAGATGACTTGCTGAACAAGATAGTAAATATTATATTTTATTTTACAGACAAAAATCTACATTTTATGAAAATACCCATTAAATGAATCCTGTCCTAATATCCCATGGCTTGAATTGTATGGGAATTACACATGAAATATATTAACTTATTTTCTTTACTAATTTTCACAATAAATGATTTTTCAAAAGTGAGTAAATGTAAGTAAATATAAATGGCTATAAATACAAATTCATATATACATATGTATATATAAAAATGTCATGTCTCTGTGATCACTGCACTGTAATCAAGGTTCTCCAAAAAACAGAACCAATAGGAGATACACATGTGTGTATATATATATATGTATATATATATAAAAAAGATATTTATATATATTCATATATACATATATTAAATAAGGAATTGGCTCACATGATAATGCGGGCTAAGAAGTACATGATCCACGATATGCTGCCTGTAAGCTGAAGACCCAGAAAGCCAGTGATGTAATTGTAGTCCAAATTGGATGGCTTGAGGACTGGGGGAGGCAATAGTGCAAATCCCAATTGAAGGACAAGAGAAGATCGATGCCCCAGCTTAATCAGGCAGGTGGGAAGAAAAAGGGTTGAATTCATCCTTCCTCCACGTTTTGTTCTCATTAGTCCTCAATGAACTGGATGAAGCCCACCATACTGGGGAGGACAATCAGCTTTGCTGAATCCATTGATTGAAATGCTAGTCTCATCTAGAAACACCCTCATGGACACTGGAAGAAGTAATGTTTAATCTGGGCACCCCGTGGCACAGTGAAGTTGACAGATCAACTTAACCACCACAAATCCACCCCTTGTCAATTTGCCAACCATAAATATTCCTTAAACTATACTTAATCTTCACATGAAGACAATAAAAAGTTCACAATTCCTCCTAACATTGTACAATATGTACTATCCTGTGTACAACAGGAAAGGCACTGACCCTTTCCCCAGAAGATGAAGTAAAGCACTTAAGTGATGCTTGCTGTCCTCCTTGATGTCCTGTGCATGGTAAGACAGTAAGAGAGGAAACAAAACATACATACGCACACACGTATTTATAACAAAATAAGGGGAAAGTACTCATGATGATTACAGTTCTCATTTCTGTAACTGGTCATGTGGTTGTAACAATTACCTTCTTCTACTACCCACTCTCGATTCCCTTTGCCTCCAGCAAGCACCTCAGCTGGTTGCAGTTCTTTACCTGCTAGGGTGAACCAAACCTCCATTCATGAAGAGTCTGGGCCAACCATAGTGCAGCCTGGATTGGGTTATTGTAGTTTTCCATTGGCCTTAATCACAGGGCATGGTAATAGTAAGAGATGCCTTAAGCAATTCACTGTGTTCTAGACATACTCTTCCTTGCCTCCATTGTGGAGGAGAACTCCACTTCTCCATGGTAACCAAGGTCAATCACCCCAACCACCACAGTAACCCCCTTATTAGCCCATTGACTCAGAGGCATGAAGAGTTCAACGTAGCTGTGTGGTAGTCTCAACTTCCAGCTCAACAGAATCACTGTTATGTCTCCCAGTGGATGTATTCTTCCCTCTGGAGACAAGACCTCTATGCCAGCAGACCATAATATCATGGGAACAAGAAGCAAAAAATTTGTTAGTGGGTCAAGACGGGTAATTATGAGTAGAGCCACTCTCATTTCCACCCCTTGATTCCTGGACTAGTGAATCCCAGCTATAGGACAAATAGCACTGCATATTGGATACTAATTCAGAGCATATAAAGCCTTCTGAAGAATTTTCCCCAGCCCCACAAATCATGGCCACCTAGCTGGCACCATAATTGAGTCTTCAAAAAGCCATTCCACAGCTGCCTTAATAATGAGAAAGAACATAGTAAGTGAATTCCACGAACGTGGTCCAATAGCTGCACTTCTGTTACCATGGTGTGAGTTCCCTCATCAGAAGCAATGCTGTGTAGAATATCATGGCAATGGTTAAGGCATTCTGTAAGTGCATGGATGGTAGTTTTAGCAGAAGTATTCCCTGCAGGGGAAACAAATCTATATCCAGAGTAAGTGTCTATTCCAGTAAGGACAAAGCACTGCCCCTTCCATGGTGGAAGAAGTCCTTTGTAATCAACCTGCCACCTGGTAGCAGGCTGATTACCCATGAGAGTGGTGCTTTATCAGGGGCTCAGTGTTGGTCTCTACTGCTGGCAGATTGGGCACTCAGCAGTAGCTTTAGCCAGGTCAGTCTTGGTGAGTGGCAGTCCATGCTGCCCATGCGTAACCTCCATCCTTGCCACCATGGCCACTTTGGTCATAAGCCTACTATGTAACAGCAGAGGTGGCTGGGGAAGAGGCTGGCTGGTATCCACAGAACAGATCATGCTGTCTATTCCATTATTAAAGTCCTCCTCTGCAGGGGTCATCCTTTGGTGAACATTCACTCAGGACACAAAAATCTTCTTTTATTTTTTGTCTAATCAGAGTTTTTCTGTCCATCCTCATGCCTCTCCTCCAAATGTCTTCATTAGCAATTTTCTAATCATCTTCCTTCCAAGTCTCTGACCATCCAGCCAAACCACTGGCCCCAGGCCATGGATTGGTATAAAATCACACATTTGGCCTCATCTCCTTACAAGCAAAGGGAAAAACCAGCCATATTCCTTATATTTTTGCCCATGGGGAGGATTTCTCTTCATCAATATGTCCCAAGAAGGGACCCCACACTACTGGGGGCTATAAATTGATTAGGGGTTAGAATTCCCTGTTCCTATGATTCAGGTTAGACATTTGTTACTTGACTTAGATCTTTTCTACTTACACAAATCAAATAAGAATTTAGTAGGCTTACTATCTATTTTACTCCCAGAATGCCATGACCAATCAACCAACACTGTAAGTCGGTGTGAATCAGATTGCTGCTTGTCCATTGCTGTAACCTCACCCGTCTTGCCTTTGGTGGATGAGTCCTGCCACTTGGCCCCTGCCACTTTGGAACCCAATTACTCCTACTTCATTTAGTTTTCTCAATTCACTGACTGCAGTTCCCACTGTAAAGTCTGGCATACAGAAAAGAACAATCACAGAGCTCTTTGAGTATGCTGGGGCTCCCTTCACAAACTAATTCATCAGGTTTTTGGTGAAAGTTCTGTCTTCTGGACCCTCCCAGTGTGGGTGGGTACATCTTAAATGACAACTCCACTCTAATGTTCCAATTTCCCTAAGCCTTTGTATCTCTTCCTCTACATTACACTAAGGCACATTGGAATTTCCAGTTTGCTCTCTGTGGGCAATATTTTGGTGCATGTTTCATCCAACTAACCAAACACCAAACAAACTATTAGAACCATTTCTAACTCCTTGAGCTTTACCATTAAATGCAGAATATCTACCTAGTGAGCCCCATGTCAATAAATTCAGCCTGATCCAACTTTTTGCTCTTTCCACCATGATCCCAAACCCTTAGCATCCATTCCCAAACATGCTACCTGGATTTCTGTCCATGTAAATTAGAAAATTCAAGTAATTATTCTGGAGTGTAGCACACCTTTTTATGGGTCACACATTGTATCTCACTGTCAGGGACCTGCTAGAACTTGAGCTTAGTTGCAGATTTAGATGCAAAAAGGGAGGGTTGGGGTGGAAGATGGAAGGAATCAGCACTGTCTTGCATGGCTATGTCCTCAGGGGAGGCCATCACATTTTCTTCAAGCAATGCAGGGTCTATCCCTCAGACGGAGGTGGAAAGGCTGATACCTCTGTGGATGGAGAAGTTTATACCACCCTCTTTCACTGACAAAAAAGGCTCATCAGAATTTCAGGACCCAATTTTCCCTTCATCAGAGGCTTCCCACACTTCCTCATCCTAATTTTCAAGATCCCATTCTTTCCCGATCATTGTCCTCACTTTAACAGTAAATATCTGGCAAAGTTTGGAGCTCAACTTGCATTGTAATACACCCAGTTGCAGATAAAATTTGACATTTGATTTTCAACAATTTGAGAACTGTGGTTACAGGAGATAAGGGTCTCCTTCAGGACAGACACTGCAGCTCTTAGGTTATCTATGTGGCATTTGAGCTGGGAATTCAAATCCCTGAATTGATCCTTTTCTTGTACCACTCTGTCTAGGGATATTACTAGCAACCAGCCAATGTCATTACAGTCATTAGTTTTCCAAAAATGTTCAAAGATGTCATGTACAGAATCACCCAACTCTTTGCTTCACATAAATGGTTGATTAGAAGTATCCACTGCAGATATTTTGTGTGCGTCTACTGCCAGATCATGCCATGGACTATTAGTGCTCCTTTACTCCTGAGAATAGAGTCATTCGTGTATTTAAATCTAACCAGATTAAAGAGACAATTCATGAAACTCTAGAACCAATTTAGAAAACTCATCTTTAATTCTTTATTCCTCTAGAACCACTCTTGGTATCAAAATCTGTATTGTTCAGGATTCTCCAGAAAAAAAAGAACAAATAGGAGACATAGATAAATAGAGAGATGAACGATAGGCAGATAAAGGGGTACTATATCACATAACATATGTACATATAATGAAAGAGATAGGGAGAGAGAAGGAGAGGGAGAAAGAGAGGGAAAGAGAGGGAGACATTATGAGAAATTGGTTCAAGTGATTACGGGGGCTGAGAAGTCTCACAATCTACTGTCTGGCAAGCTGGTGAACCAAGAAAGCCAATGGTGCAATTTCAGCCTGAGTATGAAAACACGAGAACTGGGAAGCTGATAGTGTAAATGCAAAAATCCAGGTCCAAAGGCAAGAAAAGACTAATGTTCCAGCTTAAGCACAAAGGCAGGGAGAAAAAGGATCAAGTTTGCCTTTCCTATGTCTTTCGTTCTATTCAGACCCTCAACAGATTTGATGATGCCCACCGATATTAGCAAAGGCAATCTGCTTTAATGCGACCACTGGTTTAAATGCTAAACACATCTGAAAATGCCCTCACAGACACGGGAAGAAAAAGTTTTTAATCTGGGCACCCTGTGGTGCAGTCAAGTTGACATATGAAATCAACAATCATGCACCTGTATAAATCAAGCAAGAATACAGAAGCAAGTCAGCCTGGTGAGTATACACAGCAAGGAGATCAGCAACCTCCTCTGGGAGACAAGGTGGTACAGGCTGTTCACGCCTCCAAACCCTCACCTTAAAAATAAGTACATTCAAATAATAAAGTCTGAATGAATGAGAGTTACATCAGACCCTAAGAAAGTTCCATTAGCCTCCTAAAATCTAGCTTTTACACATCTGGCTAGGTAGGAAAATTATGTATGTAGGCTAATCTAGATGTGGGTTGCTTATCCTCATCTGAACCAGGAAGCACTTTATGTATCCAGTCTTATAAATTTAAAATATGACTACAGAGGGACAAAGAACGAAGAACATTTAGTGCCAAATATAGGCCTCCCTTATCACTTTTAACCTCTCCAGATTAAGAAAGTCTAGCATAAGTGTTTCCTGAACTCAGGCTGCTGAACAAAGGTCAGTTACCCAGAAGTCTCAGGGGCATAATGTTAACTGGCCCTTAGACCAGCTGTAAAACTTAACCTGTGCTATCAAAGCAAATTAAATAGCACAAGGGATAATTTTGGTGCATTAAGCAACATTAATGGCATAAACATTCTTAAACTAGCTTCCTTAGAGATATAAACCATAAATTAGGGCTACTTCCAAGAACTGTGAAATAATTGTTCATTGGGAATTAGAGCAAATAATGTATACCTCCCTTCTAATAAAATATTTCTGAAAAAAAAAACAATTAAAGTAAGCAGACATTCTAAGTATATATATATATGACCCACACAAAAATAATATTTGCATATAGTACATCAGCTATTGAGGAGATAAAAAATATAAGTACCTACACTTCTTGTGTATATTTGTCCACATTAAAATATTGTTTCTAAAGAACATTTTTAATTCTCATGTATATTTGTCCACATTCAAATTTTGTGTTTCTAAAGAAAATTATTAACTAATTGAGCAAAACAAAAACAAAACAAAATCCCAAAACTATGGAAGAAATGTAAAAAGAGTTTAAATTTCAAGCATACAATAATCATTGTGAACGTTAGATCCATACTAGGTGCCTCTGAAAGTATAGTCAGTGAACTGTTACTGGTCTGCTACAAAATATGGACTGAAATTGAAAGTAATCATTTGGAAATGTTTAAAGCAAGTTGACCTTACCACGACACCCAAGCATGTAGGTTCACATATTACCAAAGTATTGGGCTGCAAAGAATTAGGGAGGGGGGAAGCCTGCTACTCCATCACAGATATTTTGAAAAACACTGCTCAAGGTTGTTTCTTCCCAAGAAATATCTTTTCTATGCATTTAGAAAAATCTTTCTTTTGTTGGAGAAACACGCACATGCACATATGCACACAAAATTACCAGGCCTATCTACTCATTACCTCCCAGAAGATATTACGTATCCAAAGATACTAACATGGAAATCATCAATAAGATGATCTTTGTCAGTTTGGCTTCCTTCTAGAAACAAGTAAGGCAATTTAAATGATAAAACTATCTTATGTAATAAGACATTCAGAAATGGAGAGCTTGAGCAGTTAAGTCAGAGGTATAGCCAAGGTTCTTTTATCCATGTACTATGCCATCCACAAGAATCTAGTTCTTGAGATGACAGTATCAACCCTAGTCATCACTTCTTCACGCAGAAAAAGGGAAGTCTTTTTCCACATGCACTGTTTTTAAAGCAAAGGAAGCTGACCAAGAAATTTTCAAGCAAACGTCCCCTCATTTTGCATTGTCCGGAATTGGGTTGTGTTTCCATACTAAGGCCATTGGTGCCAAGGGGCCTGGAATTTTTGTAATTGGTTTTATATTAATAAAGATTCACCTACCTTCTGGTTTGGGAAAAGGTCATTCATTCATGAAAGATGCTAAAATCTAAATTTTAAAAAACCTTCTTAAGTAAAAGAAAAAGAGGAGAGTAGCAGTGAGGTATACAAGAAATATATATTCCAAGACGATATTTAAATATCGCTGTTAGAGAATGTTTCCTCAGAGAGTGTGCATGTGATAACACCTGAAGAGAATACAACACAAAATCTGAGGAGATAAAATATTTCAATATTGGGAGAAGAGAAAGATTGGGGCAATAGAAACTAAAAAGGTACCTAGCTAGGAGCATTTGTATTATGGAAATAGCAGAAGAATTTTTTAAAAGGTATGACTAGTTAACTGTGCCAAAAGATAATAATAAATCAAATAGGATGATCACTGAAAATTTCTAATTATAATCTGTAAAAGAAAGAGACACAACATATAAAAACCTCTAGGATACAGTAAAAGCAATGCTAAG
>RJWJ010018404.1:0-31632 GCA_004363605.1 Indri indri | reverse complement strand
AGCGAAGTATCCCAAGAATGGAAAAACAAGCACCACATGTACTCACCACCAAATTGGTAGTAACTGAACAACACATAAGTGTACATATAAGAATAACATCTATTGGATGTCGGGTAGGGAGGGAGGGGGAAGGGGGAGGGGCGAGGGGGAGGAGGGGACGTATATATGCATACACAAAGGGTGCAATGCGCACCCTCCGAGAGATGGACACGCTTGGGACTGGGACTTGGGGGGAAGGGGGGCAAGGGCAACATACGTAACCTAAACATCTGTACCCCTATAATAATAAACAATAAAAAAATAACTTATAATACTTCGTGTTTTTCAAATGTTTTATATTTGTATGTAGTCAAACCCATCAATGTATTCCATTATGGGATTATGGCATCTAGTCTTTGTGTCATATATCCCCATGTTTTCTTCTAGTACTTCTTATATTTTGATGATTAAATTTTTTGATAGCTCTACGATCATTTGATTTATTTTGGTGAAGAGACAATTTAGTGATCCAGCAGAGCTACTCCATCGGGATGTGTAGACTATATGGTGCACCAAGGTGCCCAAAGAGGATATTCTCTTTGACTTTAGAGTTTTAAATTTTTATCAGAATGTATCTAGGCATGTGACACTAGTCCCATTCTTCTTGCTTGAGACTTGGCCTCTTTCAATCAGAAGATTTAAGCCCTTCTTCAATTTAAGGAAATTTTAGTCCTTCATTTCTTTGATTCCTTCTTCTCATCGTTTTCTTCTCCTTTCCTTTCTTTTTCTTTCCTCCTTTCTGTTTCTTTTCTTTCCCTTCCTTTCTTTTTCTTTCCAATATTCATTAAGTAGATATTGGGATTCTCATAAAGATCTGTATTTCTCTTCCTTTTCATACCTTTCCTTTGGCTTTTGTGTTGCATCCTGAGAGAATCTCTGTGTTCAATCTTCAACTAAGTAATCCTGGTTTTAGTTGTATGCATACCACTAGTCACTCCGTTAGTAAGGGTAAATTTTTTGGCAATTATGTTTTTAAGTTTTAAAATCTCTATAGTTTACATTTGTCATATTTGTGTCTGACCAACATATCATGAATAGCCTTTCTATATTTGGGAAATTCTTATATTATAATTTTTACCTCCCTAACATAAAAGTCAAAACTCAAACTTCTAGTCTGTGTTGAAAATACAATGTAGGGATATGAAGCAGGCTTTACCAATCTGATGCCCTGATATGAGACTTTGATTCAGAATTGAAGACATGAATAAAGCAGTAGTGTATAGTTTCCATTTTGTTTGAATAGGTAGTGACATGGGAACTTGGCTTTGGGGGATGGCAGATATCACGAGGTCAAGTTCTTAATAAAGTAGTGGCATCAGTCCTGGCAGCAGCAGCTGTTGCAGGAAAGTTAATTTCTTGGCATCTAAAAATGCAGGAGCAACAGTTTTTCCTTATCAGGGCAGTTCTGTGGCAATAGTCTTGGGCATTATTTCTGGAAGCTGAACCTCAAGCTTGGTTTCCCAGCCTTCCTTTAATAAATAACTGTACTACATATGTAAGCTCAATTTTAGCATCCTCTTTTCAAACCATTTCGTATCTTTCCTGCTCACGCCTTCTAATGCCCCAATTCCAACATTTTCTTGACCCTATTAGGACCTCATTGCTGTATCTCATTGCTGTATCTCCAATGCCTAAAAGAATAGCTGACACATAGTTGCCACTCAAAATAGATAATTTGCTGATTTTTAAATTAGCCTGAGTGGATCATGTTTTTTTATAGCTAAGAACTCTGATTATTTCCTTTTTTGTAGAAGCTTGCTTTTATTTTGTGAATGCAAGGTATTTAATGATGTAATGGGCAATGTGTGGTTGACTGTGAAGAATATTTCTCCAAATACTGTTTATCTATATTTATAGTTCTCTTCTGTTTTCTACATTTACTATTTCCTTAAACACTAGTTATTGTGTTGGTTGAGTCTGGATTTTGGTTTTAATGTTTTTGGTTTTCACTAAATATTTGGTGATTCTTGGTTGCCTGTTTATATTTACACAAGAAGACCTAGATTTGATACAACCTATCTCTAGGAAAATATATTTTCCCCCATATTCATATGACTAGCCAAGATTTCATCATTAAATTACTTTAAACATGATTTATAAATAGCAATTGGTTTTCATTGATACTATCTTCATAGCCAGGTGTTCACTATCTTGTTAAGCATGGCCACCAATTTATATTTAACATACACACACATCTGGTGCTTACTAGAAATAGGAATAGTTCCCTCCTAGTATGTCACTTGAACTCAGGGGATTAAGATGTCAAATGTAATTCTCATCCTTTCTCCCTCTCTGGAGCAGTGCTACTCAGCATACGTTCCATAGACGAGCCCCAAAATGGATTGTTACCATTCCATTGTAAGTATGACAAATATACAACTCATAAAAGTATTATAAGTATACTGATAAAGTATAAAAATGGTTAAGTATTTAGAATTTTTTAGAGCATTTGAGATTGCTGCTACATCCAAGTGCATCATTTCCTATTTTCCAAAGGTCCATGGCACATTGGGGGAAAAAAAAAAGGTCCTTCACCACAGAGAGTTAAGAAGCACTGCTCTAGAGTGTCTCAATAATGCTTTTGGTCAGGTGGCATAGTTTCTCTTCTTGTATTACGTTTGTCTTCCTCACAGTTGTCCTTTAAGCCAAGAGAGCTGGCTGCCTTCCAGGCAGTCATTTCCGCATAGTTTAATAGCTATAGCCAGTGAACTGAAAGTGCATTTCCTGCCACCATACTGTAAAATTATTATTAATGTAACAGGAGAATGCACTTCTGGTTTTGGCACTGATGTTTGGGATACTGCATCAGAGCTAGTACCTTAAAAGAGTGGGCAATATTTTGGAGTATGGATTAATGGAGATAGAATCACTAGGAATACTTCCTGTTAAAATATTCTATATTTGATTCATATAGAGATAATTTGATAGGACAACATTTTAAATGAAAATAAAGAAGTCTCTTCTCATGTGGGACCACAAACTTTTGCTCAAAGAAAGTTTTAAGGAGGTGAGTCTTAGCTCATTTTAAGAATACTTTTCTCGGCCGGGCGCGGTGGCTCACGCCTGTAATCCTAGCACTCTGGGAGGCCGAGGCGGGCAGATCGTTTGAGCTCAGGAGTTCAAAACCAGCCTGAGCAAGAGTGAGACCCCATCTCTACTAAAAATAGAAAGAAATTAATCGGACAACTAAAAATACATAGAAAAAATTAGCCGGGCATGGTGGCGCATGCCTGTAGTCCCAGCTCCTCGGGAGGCTGAGACGGGAGGATCGCTTGAGCCCAGGAGTTTGAGGTTGCTGTGAGCTAGGCTGGTGCCACGGCACTCACTCTAGCCCGGGAAAAAGAGCGAGACTCTGTCTCAAAAAAAAAAAAAAAAAAAGAATACTTTTCTCGTGGGAACAAGGAGGAGGGGATGGGTAAACTCAAACCTAACAGGGGGTGTGCACGCTGTCTGGGGGATGGGCACACTTGTAGCTTTCACTTGGGCAGTGCAAAGGTGATTTATGTGACCAAACTGTTTGTATCCCCGTAATATTCTGAAATTTAAAAAAAAAAAAAAATTCCAGAGCACATGGATCACAGGACAATGAGTAGTTAAGAGCAAACCCCAGATCTGCCACTTGGTAGTAGTCCCTGACTCTGGGTCACTTATCTGCCTCTCTACAATGAATTTCCCTCTGTTCAAAATGAAAATGATTATAGCCACCTCCCAGGATTTTTGTGAAAATAAAATGAGAAAATATCTTTAAATTATCTGACACAGGGCCTAAGACAATTTAATAAATGTTAAATGAGACATGTTAAAAAAGAAAAATACTTTTCTAACTACTAATGCAATAAATAATCTTCTTTATTTGGTAAGTGCTCAATCAGAGACTGATTTACAAACTATCATTGATTCTCTAATAGTGAATCCTGCAATAAGTTGAAATTAGATTAAGCTCTAAGGACCCTTCCAAAGCACAATTCTGTAATTATGTGCTGTGGTAGATTTAGGCATCTAAGGAAGGAAAATTAATTTTGAATCAGAAGTCATTAAGTGTGAGGCCCCATGATTCCCCTTTAATTTTAAAAATTGTGCTATGCTTCAGAAAAGATGTAATTCTGAGGTCATTGGAGGGATGAAAATTTGCTTGGAGATGTATATGGTCCCAGATCCACAGTTTAGATCCAAGAGGAGAGACAATGAAGGATTCAAAGAAGGAGTAAATGGAAATACACACAGAAATACAGAAATATAGTACCTGGAAACCTTGTATGTAGAGTGAAGACTTCCAGTAGCCTTCTTACATAGAACAGTCCTAACCATTCAATCATTCATCCTTCAGTAACTATTTATTCCCGTACTTCTAGTCTAGACTAGATTATGCAGGAGTTTGTTTATTGGGGCCATGTACAGTAGTTCATTATACATCAGCCAGGTTAGTCCTTCTGGAATTTGAGGGTACCCTAATGAAGAAAGATTAATGCAGATGTGCAGTTATTAACGTTAGAGAATGTAAGACTCCAAACACAACAAAGGTAAAGCAAAGAGTTAAAAGGAAATGGTTACTATTATAACAATCTTAAGACTTGACATATACATAAACAAAAGTGTTTTTCTCCCCTTTAGACTCATAAATTGAGGATGAACAGCTTATCTAGGTTACAGTTAGGGATATGATATCTTGGAGAATAGAAAAGTTAATTGAGGGCAAGATGATTTTCTAATTGTTTATAAGGTCTTTGTATTGTCTTTTTTCTTTAAAATGCAAAATTTTATTAATATTAGAAAATTAATACATGCTAATAAGGTTCCCCTATACTAAAATAATTTCTTAAAATCAAATCATAGGAAGAATTTAATGTCAAATTACCTACAGTGTCTGAATCAGATGGTTTATTTCTGTAAATTATTTCTGACCAAATGTCCCAGAAACAAATCAATGTAAAAGATTATTAATATATATTTGCTTACAGGTATAAAAGAAAGTAACATGAATTTTTTTGAAGAAAAGAGAAGAATTTTGTTATGAGCCAATTCATACTGCTGCAAACATTTTGGATCCAAGACCAAAAGGTAGAAATGTAAATAATGATAGCACTGTTGCTCCTGCCCTAGATTGAATTACAAAACAAGCAGCATATTTAGAAATTTATGGTGGAAAAATCCTTTCAAATGTGTCTGAATATAGAACAGTTACAGTATTTGTGCAATCATGCAATTTGGACTTGTGCCAAGTATGGCGCTCTTATTCCTGGTCCCACCCTTCTGATGAGGAATCTGAAGGCCAGGTTACAATTCAAGGTCTCTATGGCTGGCTCAAGTCCCTATCCAGGGTTTTTGAGCTTTTATCCCTACTAAATTTGCCATTGAAAATAATGATATTAATAAGTAATATATATTTGGTGCTTACTATGTTCCAAGCATCATGCAGAGTAAATTACATATTTTATCTTTTTTTTTTTTGAGACAGAGTCTCACTCTGTTGCCCTGGCTAGAGTGAGTGCCATGGCATCAGCCTAGCTCACAGCAACCTCAAACTCCTGGGCTTAACTGATCCTCCTGCCTCAGCTTCCCAAGTAGCTGGGACTACAGGCATGTGCCACCATGCCTGGCTCATTTTTTCTATATATTTTTAGTTGTCCAGATGATTTCTTTCTATTTTTTTTTTAGTAGAGACGGGGTCTCACTCTTGCTCAGGCTGGTCTCGAACCCCTGAGCTCAAACAATCCACCCGCCTCGGCCTCCCAGAGTGCTAGGATTACAGGTGTGAGCCACCGCGCCCAGTCTACATATTTTATCTTAATTAAGTTTCACGATAAACTTATGAGGTAAATATCCTTATGTTCACATGAGAAATTCGGTGCTCATGAGGCTAAATAAATTGCTCAAGGTGAAATTGTTTTATCTGCTCAATTATGAGTCTACTGAGAACTCAGTAGCCTTTCTTGATATTAAAGATAATTTTTGTTTGGAAGACAAGGTGAGGTGTCTTGGAACAGTAAGGTCTTCCAAGCCTGAACATCTAGCTGCTGCCCTCACAGGTGACTCCCTTAAATAGATGTTTTTGTCTGTTATTCATGCTGGTTGCTTTCAGCCATATCTTTAAACAGTTGTCAGTAACTCTCAGTAGCCGCTCTTCTTGATAGTACTTGTACCAGCCCCACCCTTATGAGCTCCTCAGGTAGTAATGTAACTCAATATCACAACAGGGTCTCTGATGCACCCTTAAGTGACAGAAACAGGTAAGAAATAAGTCAAAGACCTCTACCACTGCTTCAAGGAAACCAACTCTATGGAACATCAACTTGCTGACACCCTCTAGTTGCCTATCTTTGATTTAAACAAAATTTAGGGAATGAAAGTTTGTTTGGGATGAGATGAGTTTCTTAAGCTTGGAGAAATATAGTCTTCTCTAGAGCAATTCCTGAGATTGCAGTTGCATAGGATCTCTATTCTCCCTAAGGAATGTTCGAGTGGTGGGAAAATGAGACTAGGAGTTGAAAGATGCTTCTGTGTTCCTTAGATGAGAGTTCAGACATTATTGGAAGTTAGTAAAGGAGCTTTTCACTCAGTATTTTAACATCCTATTCTTCCTCAATTCTGTGTCTTCCTAAAATACAATTTGAATCAGACATATATCAGAAAGAGCCTCTGAGGCCCAATCCAGTGAATTGGGGGAGCATGGTAATCTAAGCATGATCTGGAAGGGCTGTTACAAACCATTCCAAAGGTAAAGTGGCCTCAGGCCAAGCAAAAGGAGTCCATTGCTAAGTGTGGTACATCAGGTTTCTGTGGAAGACTTTGTTTTCCCCCAGTAATGCTCTGTAAAATGTGGGCAATGGCTGTGTGGGGCTGTGGCTCTGTCTCTCTGACTTTAGTGTCCTGGGTCTGTGCTCATGTCATACTTTTTTCTTCTGCTTCTTGTGAATAATTTCCTTTATGGAATTAGTGTTTTTCTGTACAGCATGACACTGAGAGAAATATTTTAAACCGTGTCTGCCAGGAAAAGTCTCTTCCCACCTGGAATCCGAAGTGAAACCAACACCACATTTTGCAGAGATATAGATGCCAGGATTATTGCAGGGAAATGTCACCCAATAGCCCCAGGAAGCGGGAGCCCTTTTGTTGCTGTTTAACCAGTTCTTTCACATCACAGTGGCAAGTTGCCTCTTTTCACATAAACTATCTCAGGAGATCTTCAGGGTATCATCGTGTCTGTCTGTCCTTGCAGGAGCACACATTATGATAGGACCTCACCTGATCATGCTGTTCTTGTTTCTCTAAGACTCTTGATTATTCTCTTCAAATTCACAGCATTTGACTGGGATTTCTACTGTAGGATTACCAGGAAATCCACGAAAAACCCACAAGGTTTCAGAGTTGCCTTGAATTACATTTCTTGAATATTCAGATTTTCATTTTTTCCAAACATCCACCTAGTTCTTAGGTGGGCTTGTCTCCAAAGTCCCAGAGTGAAAAGTGCCTTGTGTCTTAGACTCTCTTCCTTCTTCCTTCTGTCCTCTTCACTCTCTCTTGCCAAAGTTGCCCAGCTACATTAAAATGCAAGCGTTGCTGTGTTGCATGCTTTCTTTGGTAAGCCTGAATCCCAAGAATAGAAGAGGAGAAAATTGGGTTATGCAAACACACTCCTTTCTTAATATGTAAAACATATAATATAAATGGAATCATACACTATTTATCCTTTTTTTGTCCAGCTTATTATGCTTAGCATAATGTTTTCAAGGTTCATCCATGTCAGCGTATCACAGTTTAATTCTTTTTTATAGCTAAATAATATTTCATTGTATGGATAGACCACATTTTGTTTATATATTTGTCTACTGATTAACATTTGGGTTTTTTCCCTTTTTGGCTATGGCAAATAGGGAACCTATGAACATTCGTGTACAAGGTTTTGTTTGAAAATCTGTTTTTGCTTCTTTTGTGTAAATATTTAAGAGTGCAATTGCTGGGTCATATGGTAATTCTGTGTTTAACATTTTGAGGAATCGTCAAGCTGTTTCCCATAGCGGCTGAACCATTCACATTACCACCGGCAATATATGAGGGTTCCAATTTCTCCACAACCTCATCAATACTTGTTATTTGCTATTAAAAAATTATTGTGGCCATGATAGTGGGTGTGAGTTGGTATCTCATAGTAGCTTTGATTTACATTTCCCTGATAAAGGAGTGAGTGAGGATCAAAGATCATTCAGGAAATAAGATCTATCAGGAATATATTATTACTTCCACAAATGAGTAAACAGAGACTCAGCTAAAATCACTTACACAAGGTCACACAAGTAGGTAGTAAAGTCATGTCACCTGTGCGGTTTGACCTGTAATAGTCTGTACTATTAACCACAATGCCACAATGACACTCTGAAACTAAACTAAAGGGTCCCTAAGTGCATGCACTATATCACCTGTTCCTTCTATGCGTGCTCCATCTCTCTCACAAACTAGGTAATATTGGACTTTGTGCACAGGATGAACTCTAGAAATATCTGCTAACCAATCATAGGAATATCTAAAGCCCTGCTAAAGGACTCAGAATGATTGAAACAAACTGTAAAAGTAGAGTAATCATCACTAGAAAGGATTTTATTAATACTTCTTGCTGCAGCTGTTATAGTTTGAGCACTTACATGTTTTCTCCCTGGAAGCTGTGTATTTTGTGTTGTTTTGTTTTTCCTTCAGGACCTACATTTTTCTGTGTACTGTGTACATGGGAGAGGAATTTTAAAGCTCCTCTTGTGAGAATACATTCTTCCTGCTTAAAGTTCAAACTTAAAACCAATATTACATTTTACACAAGCATGTATGATAGGAAAAAGAATTAAAATAAAAGTAGTCTCAACCTCTACCCTTCACGTATTCGCTAAGGGAAATTCTGTGCCTGCACACTCTGTTCCTGGAGTTTGTTCCAAAGATCAGGACGATGGTTAAAAGAGAAAAATGAAACAAGCCAGGATTTATTTGATTGATTTACATGGGAAAGAGTAGAGAATTACAAAAAGAAGGAAAAATTAACTTAGGCTAGATATGAGTATTTTAGGTAATTTTGAGAGAGACAGAAAGATATTGGAGTATCTATGCCATAATGATTGGGAATTTAGAGAAGTAAATGGGTGAAAATTGTTCTTTGAAAGATAATTTTCTGTGTGCCACGAATTGTGTGTTAAGAGGCAAAAATCAAATGTAAATTTGTTTTACATTTATTTTTGGATTTTAGACAAATGTTTATTTGGAGATGACACCATTCTGAGACTACCATGAGGTGGATTGACGTTATATAGGTTATATTTGGAGAATAAGATCTAATTTTAGCAAAGGTGTAGGAAAATGGTGGGAGTATAAATTGGTGCAGCCACTTTGGGATATAATCTGCCAGTTGTAGTAAAATTGAAAATGTTAATAACCTGTGACACACAAATTCCATTTCTTCCTTAGAGAAAAACATGCATGTATTAGGAGACATGTACAAGAATGTTTTCTACACACTGCAAAATTTGAAAGCCACCTGATTGTCCAGTAATAGATAAAAGGTTAAATAAAAACTGTATATCCAATGAAATGCCATGGAACAGTCATAATAAATTAATTAGAGCTATATGTGTCAATATGAATATATCTTAAAAATATAACATTGAGTGAAAATTTTTTTTCATTAAGCAAGTTACTGAATGACACAGCAAATGATAATATTTATGTAGAAAGAAACACATAAAAATCATATGTTTACATATATTTATGGGTACATATATGGGAACATAAAAGAATTATGGAAGGATATAACTTCCATATTGTAGGAGGTGGGGGTAGGTGAAGTGGTGGATGAAGTGAATGAAATCAGGGATGGTGACCAACAGGGATTTTATATCTACCTGTAATGTCTTAATTCTTCTTTAAAAACTTTTTTTTGAAATAGGAAGTTGCAAAAAGTAGTCAATAAAATCCTGTGAACCCTTCACCCAGCTTCCTCCAATGGTGACATCTTATATAGCTATAGTACAACATCGAAACCAGGAAGTAGACATTGGCACATTATTGTTTTTACTGTTAATTAGACCAAAGATCTTATTCAGTTTTCACCATTTTAAATCTTCATTTGTGTGTGTATGTGTGTGTGTGGCTCGATATAAGTTTATCTCATGTATGGTTTCATGTAATCACTACCACAATCAAGATACAGAGTTGTTCCATAACCATAAAAGAACTCCCTTGTGCTACCTATTTGTAGTCTAATTCACTTCCTACCACATACCACCCCTATCCTTGTTCTCTAACAACCACTAATCTGTTCTCTATCTCTGTAGTTGTATCATTTTGAGAATGTTGTATACATGGAACCATACAGTATGTAACTTTTCAGGATTGGCTTTTTTCATTAAGCATAATACCCTTGAATTCCATCCAGGTTGTTGCACATATCAATAGTACATTCCTAAGAAATCGTTATATCAAAAATATACCTGCACTCGTATGTTTATTGCAGCACTATTAACAATAGTAAAGATAGGGGACCAACATAAGTATCCACCAATTGATGACTGGATAAAGAAAAGGTGGTGTATACACACACACACACACACACACACACACACCATGGAATACTACTCAGCCATAAAAAAGAATTAAATAATATCATTTGAAGCAACAAGGATGTGACTGGAGGCCATTGTCTCAAGTGAAATAAGTCAGAAACAGAAAGTCAAACACTGCATGTTCTCACTTATAAGTGGGAGCTAATTAATAGGTATACATGGATACAGAAAGTGGAATAATAGATATTGGAGACTCATAAGGGGGGAGGGTAGGAGGCATGTGAGATGAGAAATTGCCTAATGTGTACTGTGTACACTAGTCAGGTGAGGGTTACACAAAAAGCCTAGACTTCACCACTACACAATATATCCATGTAACAAATCTACACATGTACCCCACAAACCAATAGATAAAATAAAATAAATAGTCCATTCCTTTCCATTGCTGAGTAGTATTCCATGGTATGGATGTAACGGTTTATTCAACCATTTACCTGTTGAATGACATCTGAGTTGTTTCCAGTATTTTGCTAATCTTATTAGTCAACCTGATATTGACATTCATGTTTTTTGATGAACATGAGTGTTCATCTCTTTGGGATAAATATCCAGGAGTATAGAAGCTTGGTTTTATGGTACTTGCATGTTCAGTTTTATACTAAAGTGTAACACTGTTTTTCAGAGTGGCTTTACCATTTGACATTCCTGCCTGCAATGTATGAAACATCCAGATTCTCTGTATCCTCATCACAATTTTGTATTTTTACTACTTTTATTTTAACTATTCTAATAGGCCTGTAGTGATATCATTGTTTTAATTTGCATTGCCCTAATAGCTAATGATGTTGACCCTTTTTTATGTGCTTATTTGCCACCCATTTATTATTCACTTTCTTTAGAGAAATGTCTGTTCTTGTCTTTTGACTATTCTCTAATTTTATTTTTTTTATGTTTCAAAATCCAAAACACTTTTGGTCCCAAGCACTTCAGATATGGGATATATAACCTCTATATGGTAGATTGGGTTTCTGGTTCTTTTTTTTATTTCAGAAAATGGCAGGGGTACAAACGTTTTGATTACATAAATTGCTTTTGTACCATTTGAGTCAAAGTTATAAGTGTGTCTAGCACGCAGACCATGTGCATCATACCCAGTACCCATCCCCTCCTCCCCCTCCCACCTATTTTATTTCTAATGAAAGTTACTTCCATATGTGCACATAAGTGTGATTGATTAGTTCCATTTTAATGGAGAGTACGTATGGTATTTGTTTCTTCAACCTTGTGACACTTCACTTTGAAGAATGGGCTCCAGCTTAATCCAGGATAATACAAAAGGTATTAGTTCACAATTTTTTTTTATGACTGAGTAGTATGCCATGGTATATATACAGCACATTTTAGTAATCCACACATGTATTGATGGGCACTTGGGTTGTTTCCATATCTTTGCAATTGTGAATTGTGTTGCTATAAATATTTGAGTGAAGATACACGTCTTTATTATAGAATGAGATTTTTTTCCTTTGGGTAGATGTTAAATAATGGATTGCTGGATCAAATGGTAGTTCACTTTTAATTCTCTGAGATATCTCCGTATTAACTTCCATAGAGGTTGTACTAGTTTGCAGTTCCACCAGCAGTGTATGAGTGTTCCTGTCTCTTCTCATCCACACCAGCATTTGTTGTTTTGGGACTATTTGATAAAAGACATTCTCACTGGAGTTAAGTGATATCTCATTGTGGTTTTGATTTGCATTTCCCTGATGACTAGAGATGTTGAGCATTTTTTCATGTTTGTTGGCTATTAGTCTACCTTCTCTTGAAAGGTTTCTCTTCATGTCCTTGTCCACGTTTTATTTTATTTTTTTATTTTTATTTCAGGGTACTATGAGGGTACAAATATTTTGGTTACGTTTTATGTCTTCGCCTCACCCAAGCGAGGGTTAGAGGCATGTCCTTCCCCTCTACAATGCTCACTGTGTCCGTTAGTTGTGAATTTACTCCCCCAATCCCCCTAATCCCTGGAGAATATTACTGCCATGTGAGCACCATAGTGTTAATCAGTTAGTACCAATTTGATGGCGAGTACAAGTGGAGCCCATTCTTCTGATCTTGTGATACCTCACTTTGGATCATGGGCTCAAGTTCAATCCAGGAAAACATAAGAGGTGCTAGATCACTGTCGTTTCTTATAATTGTGTAATATTCCATTGTATACATATACCAAATTTTAATAATCCACTCATGAATTGACGGGCACTTGGGTTGCTTTCATGTCCTTGCAATAGTGAATTTTGCTGCCATAAATATTTGGGTGAAAATGTCTTTATTATAGAATATCTCTTGCTCTTTGGGGTAGATGCCAAATAGTGCTATTGCTGGATCGAATGGTATTTCTATTTTTAGCTCTTTGAGGTATCTCCAATTCTTTTCCACAGAGGTTGCACTAACTTGCAGTCCCACCAGCAGTGTAAGAGTGTTCCTGTCTCTCCACATCCTTGCCAGCATTTGTTGTTTTGGGATATTTTGATAGAGGCCAATCTCACTGGGGTTAGGTGATATCTCATTATGGTTTTGATTTGCATTTCTCTAATGACTAGAGATGTTGAGCATTTTTTTATATGTTTGCTGACCACTATTCTGTCTTCTTTTGAAAAGTTTCTGTTCATTTCCTTTGCCTATTTATTGATGGGGTTGTTTGATTTTTTCTTGTTGATTTTTTTAAGTTCTGGATAGATTCTTCTTATCAGCCTTTTATCGGGTGTGTAGAGAGCAAATATTTTCTCCCATTCTGTAGGCTGTCTATTTGCTCTAATGATAGTTTCCTTGGCTGTGCAAAACCTTTTTAATTTGATCAGATCCCATTTATTTATTTTTGTTGCTGCGGTGATTGCTTTGGGGGTCTTCTTCAAAAATACTTTGCCTAGGCTGATGTCTGAAAGGGTCTTCCCAACATCTTCTTCTAGAATTCTTAAGGTTTCATGCCTTTGGTTTAAGTCTGTTATCCATCTTGAATTGATTTTTGTGAGAGGTGAGAGGTGGGGATCCAGTTTCATTCCTCTGCATGTAGCTATCCAGTTTTCCCAGCACCATTTATTGAAAAGAGATTCTGTTCCCCAGTGTATATTTTTGTCTGCTTTGTCAAAGATTAGATTACCATATGCGGATGGTTTCATCTCTGGATTCTCAGTCCTGTTCCAAAGGTCTATGTCTCTGTTCTTGTGCCAGTACCATGCTGCTTTAGTTATTATAGCCTTGTAGTACAGCCTGGAGTCTGGTAGACTGATACCTCCCAGTTTGTTCTTTTTACTTAAGATTGTTTTCGCTATATGAGGTCTTTTATGGTTCCATAAAAAGTTTAGAGTTATTTTTTCTAGATCTGTAAAGAATTATGGTGGTACTTTGATAGGGATTGAATTAATTCTGTAGATCACTTTAGGTAGTATGGACATTATAATGACATTGATTCTACCAATCCATGAGCAAGGTAGATTTTTCCATCTGTTTACATCTTCTACAATTTCTTTTCTTAGTGTTTCATAGTTCTCCTGGCACATGTCTCCCATATCTTTCATTAAATATATTCCTAGATATTTAATTTTCTTTGAGGCTATTGTAAAAGGTACTGCATTTTTGATTTGAATTTTGGCTTGACTGTTATTGGCATATATGACTGCCTCTGATCTGTGTATATAGATTTTGTATCCCGAGACTTTAGTGAATTCATTTATCAATTCTAGGAGTCTGTTGGATTAATCCTTGGGGTTTTCTAGATATAATATCATATCAGTGGCAAAGAGCGAGAGTTTGATCTCATCTGCCCCAGTTGGACGCACTTAATCGCCCTTTATTGTCTAATTGCTGTAGTGAGGATTTCAAGCACTATGTTGAATAGAAGTGGAGATAGTGGGCAACCTTGTCTGGTTCAGGTTCTAAGTGGGAATGGTTTCAATTTTTCCCCATTCAGTATGATCTCGGCAGTTGCTTTGTCATAAGTGGACTTGATAATTTTAAGGAATGAGCCATCTATGCCAATTTTGGTGAGAGTTTGTATCATAAAGTTGTGTTGGACTTTGTCAAATGCTTTTTCTGCATCTATTGAGAGAATCATATGGTCTTTGTTCTTGCTTTTATTTATGAGGTGAATTGCATTTATAGATTTGCGTGTGTTGAACCAGCCTTGTATCCCCGGAATAAAGTCCACCTGGTCATGGTGAATTATTTTTTTGATGTGCTGCTGAATTCTATTTGCTAAAATTTTGTTGAGGATTTTTGCATCTACATTCATGAGGAATATTGGTCTGTAGATTTCTTTTTTTGTTGTGTCCTTTCCTGGCTTTGGCATCAAGGTGATATTGGTTTCACAGAATAAGTTAGGAGGGATACCATCTTTCTCAGTGTTGTAGAATCATTTCTGTAGTATAGATATGAGTTCTTCTTTGTATGTTCGGTGAAACTCTGAAGTGTAGCCATCTGGTCTGGAACTTTTACATTTTGGGAGGTTGTTAATTGCTGCTCCAATTTCTGAGCTTGAGATTGGTCTATTCAGATATTCTGTTACCTCCTGGGTGAACTTAGGGAGGTTGTATGTTTCCAGGAATTTGTCCATTTCCTCCACATTATGTAGTTTTGGGGTATAAAGGTTTTTATACTAATCAAAAATAATGTTTTGTATTTCTGTCTTGTCTGTTGTGACGTCTCCTTTTCCATTTCTAATTGAGTTTATTAGAGTCCTTTCCCTTTGAATTCCTGTCCATCTAGCAAGAGGGCTGTAAATTTTGTTTATCCTTCTGAAAAACCAGCTTTTGGTTTTGTTGATCTTCCTTATACTTCTCTTGTTCTCAATTTCATTTAGTTCTGCTTTTATCTTAGTTATTTGTTTTCTTCTACTAGAATTGGAATTGGTTTGCTCTTCCTTTTTCAGTTCCTGGAGTCTATTTATTAGTTTGTCGATTTCTAAGCTTTCCATTTTTTGTATGTGAGCATTTATTGCTGTTAGTTTTCCTCTCAGGTATGCTTTTGCTGTATCCCACAGGTTTTGATAATTTGTTTCTCTGTTATCATTTAGCTTGAAGAAACAATTGATTTCCCTCTATATTTCCTCCTTGACCCAATAGTTAGTCAACAATAGATTGTTTAATTTCCATGACTTTGTAGGTGGTGAGTATTTCTGTTGGAATTGGACCTAATTTTATACCACTATGGTCAGAGAAGACACACAGTATAATTTCTATTTTTTTGAATTTGTTGAGGTCTGATTTGTGGCTTAGTATGTGATCAATTTTGGAGAAAGTTCTGTGGGCTGATGAGAAGAATGTAAATTCGGCTTTATTTGGGTGGAATGTTCTGTAGAGATATGTGAGAACCTTTTGTTCTAGAGCTCTGTTTAAGTCCATTATGTCTCTGCTTATTTTCTGTTTGGAGGATCTGTCCAGTTCATTCAGTGGAGTGTTGAAGTCCCTGCTACTATGGCATTATTGTTTATCATACTATTTAGATCAGACAAGGTTTGCTTTATGTAACTGGGTGCTCCTGCGTTGGGTGCATAAATATTAAGAATTGTTAATTCTTTTTGTTGGATCTTCCCTTTCATCATTATACAGTGGCCATCTTTGTCCTTTTTTACTTTTGCTATTTTAAAGCTTATGTTATCTGAAAATGGTATAGCTACCCTTGCTTTCTTTTGACTTCCATTTGCCTGGATGAGAGTTTTCCATGCCTTGACCTTGAGCCTGAAGGCATCTTTGTGGGTTAGATGCATTTCCTGCAAACAACAGATACTAGGCTTGTGGATTTTTATCCATTCTGCCAGTCTATGTCTCTTCAGAGGACAGTTTAAGCCATCCACATTTATTGAGAGGATTGAAATCTGAGGTCGATTTCCACTCATATTGTTGGGTGAAATCCTTTTGTTTTGTTTTGCATCTTGAGCGATTATGAAGTCCACGTTCTAGCCTTTAGCTCTTCAATGATTTTACTTTGAAGAGTGTCTATTGCGCTGTTCAGTGTGTAATGCAGGTCTGAGTATTTCCTGTAGGGCTGGGCTGGTGTTAGCAAAATACATCAGTGATTGCTTGTCTGGGAAGGACTTTACTACTCCCTCATAGATGAAACTTAATTTTGCCAGATAAAGAATTCTAGGTTGGACATTATTCTGTTTTAGTAGATTAAGGATAGGGACCCAATCCCTTCTGACTTGTAAAGTTTCAGTTGAGAAATCTGCAGTTAATCTGATAGGCTTTCATTTGTAGTTTATTTATTGCTTTCTTCTCACTGCTCGGAGGATTGCTTCTTTCGTGTTTACTTTGGTCAGCCTAATAACTACATGACGTGGTGATTGCCTTTTCACATTGAGTCTCCCAGGAGTTCTGTGTGCCTCTTGTATCTGGATATCCAGATTTCTGGCCAGGCCTGGCATATTTTCCTCCAGTATTCCATGAAATAAGTTTTCCAGCCCTTGTGAATTTTTTTCTTCTCCCTCTGGGATGCCAATGTTTCTAAGATTTGGTTTCTTTACATAATCCCACACTTCTTGTATGTTTTGGTCTTGTCTCTTGTTTCTGTATTCTTTTTCTTCGTTTGATTTGTTTAGCACGTAAGCATTATCTTCAAGTTCTGAGATTCTTTCCTCTGCATGATCCATTCTATTCTTGAAGCTTTCGACTGTATTTTGAAGTTCCTTGAATGCCTCCTTCATTGCAAAGATTTCCATTTGGTTTTTCTCTAGTATTTCAATTTCTTTAGATAATTTTTCATTCATTTCCTGAATTGTTCTTGTGGTTTCTTTATGTTGGTATTCTATTTTCTCTTCAATTCCACTGAGTTTTCTTACAATCCATATTCGGAATTTTTCCTCTGTCAGTTTAATCATATCGTGTAAGTTGGTATTAATCAATGGAGATCAAATATTTTCTTTTGGAGGTGACTTCTCTTTCTGATCTTTCATGTTTCCTGTGTTCTTTCGCTGATTATTTCTCACCAGGCTACTTTGTCAAGGATTGGGGGTGCTGGGACTGGTTTATCGGCTTAATTCTGGAACTCCAAAGGGACATTCCTTGGCAGAGCTGGGGAGATGTGCTCTGGTCCTGTATTGTCTTAGAGGAGTTTTAGCCTGTTGGGTTATCTCTGACCTGTTGTCTTCACCTTCCGCTCACAGAGATTAGTGAGTTTCAATCCCTTGGTTAGTGAGTTTCAATCCCAGGAGTTGGATCACTCTTGTGTGCGTGACTCCACTATCGACCACTAGTTTGAGATGGAAGACACTGTGCTGGGCTATGAGGTTACTCTCTCTTTCGTTGCTTGTATTTTGCGTGGAGGAATCAGTTATCAAGGTATTCCAATACCTTTGTATTGAGCCCTAAAGCCCCAAATGAGACATACAGGTGCCTCAATCTTTGGGGAATGTTATGCCACTCCCGAGGGTTACTTGAGCCCTCTTACCACTTTAGGTGGGGTGAGAAGAGCAACAGGTATTGGTGAGCCTAAGAGAGTATACTTCAGAGGTTGCTTGATTTGCAGCTAGGAGAGAGCTGCTAATATATTATTCAGGGCTCTTTTGCCACTCTTGCAGAGCAGCTCCTCATGGGAGGTGTCAATTGGTGCAATTTCTAAGGACTCTGGTCAAGATTTTCCTTCCCAGGCCACAAGCCCTTAAGTTGGCAACAGCCTGGGCACCAAGGGCAAGCCCTTGTGTTATGATCTTATCAGATGATCAAAACCAATCCACTGTACCAAGTCAGCAATCTGTCCCCTTTTGCTTAGATCCAAGGTCCCACAGATTCAAGCTAACCCTACAGGGAAGTGACTTTTCTCCCTTCCTTCAAGGGCTGAGTCTGTCCTGGTGGGCTGGGGGATGGGCGTTGGCGGAGACTGCC
The DNA here is from genome assembly GCA_004363605.1 of Indri indri. Classification (NCBI taxonomy): domain Eukaryota; kingdom Metazoa; phylum Chordata; class Mammalia; order Primates; family Indriidae; genus Indri; species Indri indri. Next base: position 13,181 of record RJWJ010018404.1, on the reverse strand, counting down.
AGAAGACCCAGCTTGGAAAACGTCTTTTCTCAGTTCTCTCCTCCTCCAAGGGTGGGGTCTGCCCTGCCAGAGGGGAAGATAACTCACTGGACTGGGGGAAGGGCACTTCCTGGGGCTACCAGATGTCTCAGCCCAGGAAGTGGCTACCCTCATTACTCTGGCCCTCCAAGGGTGGGTTTTGTCTAGTTGGTAGGAAGTACACACCTCAGGACTGCTAGAGAAGCCCTGCCCAAGGCCACAGAGGGACCCAAACCAGAAAGCAGCCTGCCTCACTACTCCTCCCCTGCAGAGGTGGGGTCAGTCCCTTCGGTAGGAAATACCAGTGGCCTGATCGCAGCCAAGGGCTGTCCACAACCCCAGCGGGTCTCAGCCCAGAAAGTGGCTTCCCTTGCCACTCCGTAGTTCCAACAGTGGGGTCTGTTCCTTTTGCAGGAGACACCGGCTACCAAGTCACAGCAAAGAGGTGACTGCGGGTCGCAGCTTGAAAAGTGGCCTCCTTTGCTACTACACACTTCTTGGTGGGGGGAGGGGATCTGTGTCTTTGGGGCAAAGCAGCCCTGTCACAGAGATGAAACAAAGAGGTGGTAGCGGTCACAGGTTTCTGCTCCAAAAGCAGCCTCTTTCACTACTCCGCCCAGGGGCAGAGTCTGTCCCTTTGGTGCGAAGCGCCCAGGCGGCCGAGTCACAGGGAAGTGGGGGTTGTTATGTCGCCCTGGGTCATGGCTCGAAAAGTGGCCTCCTTTGCTACTCTGCCCTTCCAAGGTGGGGTCTGTCCTTTTGGAGCAAAGCGCGGGTGGGTGGGTGGGATGGGGGCCGCCCAAGACCACCTGGTGAATCAGCCTAAAAAGCAACCTCTCTCCCTTTTCTACCTCTTCAAAGGCAAAGCTTGAGCCGCCGGCACAAAAAGACCCATGACAGCAGGGTTGGGAGAGAAAGTAGCTTCTCTCGTTACTCCCCTCCTCCAAGGGCGGGACTAGCTCTGCCACGCAGGGTCAGCGGCGATGCCTGAGACTGTTGCCTGGGCAACAAGCCCCAGTGATTTTAGGTTATGGACTCCCAAAATGGTGGCTGCCCACACACTGAGAGTCAGCGCTGTAGGTGACTACACGGGTGGGTAGCGGGAGCTGGGTTTGTCATGCTGTCTCTAAGAGCTGCCTGCTAAGCCCACTACTTCCCTAACACACTGGCTCATGACTGATCAGTAGGAGGGATCTGTACTCTGTCCCACCCTGTGCCAGCCAAATCTTTGGTGATTTCCGAGGGCAGAGCCTCCTTTATGGTGTTCACCTCCCTTGATCTGGTCCTGGTGGCCTCCTGAAGCGAGAAGCCTGTCTCTAAGCTCTCCCCTGCAGAACTGGGAAGTGTCCAAATTGGGAAGTGTCTGCTCAGACCAGTCCCTCCCCCACCAAAGCAGATCCAGCACAGCACACAGAAGAGTTCAAACTGTTTCCCACTCCTGTCTCTACTCCACACAGTCCGTTGGCCCATGCTACCACTTAGCACTGACTTCAGGCACTTCCCTGTTTGCGGGGGTGTGGAGGTCAGTGGAGGAAGAGTTGTCCTCCTGTAGGTCAGATCACACTGCCCCGGCTGGCCAACAGGCACGGCCATCCCATGCTCTATTCCCTATTGTATATCTTGCACTCTCCAGACTTTGCGGTCGATTCTCCAATTCAACTACCCCGCCTCCCAGCGCTGCTTTCCCTCACTTCTTCTCTGCAGATTCACGAAGCTGATCCTGTGGGGGAGCGATTCACTCGCGTGTAGTTGTCTGCGTTCTTCACCTCCTACTCAGGGAGCTTAGAGCCAGGAGGTCACACCTAATCCGCCATTTTTTCAACTCCCTTTGCCCACATTTTAAAGGGGTTGTTTGATTTATTCTGACTGATTTACTGGAGTTCTTTCCAGCTTCTAGTTATTAGCCCTTCATCAGATATATAGCATGCAAATATTTTCTTCCATTCTGTAGGGTGTCTATTTGTTGTAATGAAAGTTTCTTTGGCTGTGCAAAGGCTTTTTAATTTGATCATTTATTCATTTTTGTTGTTGCTGTGATTGCCTTTGGGGTCTTCTTCATAAATTCTTTGCCTAGGCCAATGTCTAGAAGAGTTTTCCTAACATTTTCTTCTAGAATTCTTATGGTTTCATGCCTTAGGTTTAAGTCTGTTATCCATCATGAGTTGATTTTTGTGAGAGGGGAAAAGTGCAGATCCTGTTTCAGTCTTCTACATGTGGCTATCCAGTTTTCTCAGCACCATTTATTGAATAGGGATTCCTTTCCCCCATGTATGTTCCTGTTTGCTTTGTCAAAAATTGGATGGCTATATGAGGATGGTTTTATGTCTGGGTTCTCAGTCCTGTTCCATTGGTCTATGTCTCTGTTTTTGTGCCAGTACCATGCTGTTTTGGTTACTATAGCCTTGTAGTGTAACTTGAAGTCTGACAAATTGATGCCTCTCGATATGTTCATTTTGCTTAAGGTTGCTTTGGATATACAGGGTCTTCTCTGGTTCCATATGAAGCACAGAATTATTTTTTCTAGATCTGTGAAAAATTGGTATTTTAATAGGGATTGCATTGAATACGTAGATCACCGTGGGTAGTATAGACATTTTAACAATGTGGTTCTGCCAATCCATAAGCATGGTATGGTTTTCCATCTGTTTTGTGCTCTGCTATTTCCTTCCTCAGTGTTTCATAATTCTCCCCATAGAGGTCCTTCACCTCCTTAGTTGGATATATTCCTAGGTATTTTATTTTCTTTGTTGTTATTGTGAAAGATATTGACTCTTTGATTTGGTTCTCAGTTTGACTGTTGTTGGCATATATGAATGCTACTGATTTGTGTACATTGATTTTGTAACCTGAGACTTTGCTGAACTTATTTATCAATTCCAGTAGTCTCTTAGCCAAACCTTTGGGGTTTTCTAGATAAAAGATCATATTGTCTGCAAAGAGCAACAGTTTGACCTCTTCTGTCTCGATTTGGATGCCCTTTATTTCTCTGTTTTGTCTGATTGCTCTGGCTAGGAATTCCAGCACTATGTTGAATAGAAGTGGTGATAGAGGGCAACCTTGTCTGGTGCCAGTTCTAAGTGGGAGTGCTTTAAATTTTTCTCTGTTAAGTAAGATGTTGGCTGTGGGTTTCTCATATATGGCTTTTATCACTTTGAGGTAAGTCATGTCTATGCCTATTTTGTTCAGCATTCTTATAATAGGGCGCAGAATTTTGTTGAATACTTTTTCTGCATCTATTGAAGGATCAGATGGTCTTTGTTTTTCCTTCTATTTACGTGGTCAATTACATTTATAGATTTGCTTATGTTGAACCATCCCCGCATCTCTGGTATGAAGCCCACTTGATAGTGATGGACTATTTTTTTGATGAGCAGCTAAATTCGATTTGCTGGGATCTCATTGAGAATTTTTGCATCTACATTCATAAGAAATATTGGTCTGTAGTTTTCTTTTTTCACTGGTTACTTTCCTGGCTTTGGAATCAGGGCAACATTGTCTTCCTAAAACATATTGGGGAGGGTTCCATCCTTCTTGATGTTGTGGAATAATTTCTGCAGGATAGGCACCAGTTCTTCTTTGTAGGTCTGGGAGAATTAGGATATGAACCATCTGGTCTGGGATTTTTTTTAGGATGGTTTTTTATTACTGCTTCAATTTTGGTACTTGATATTTGTCTCTTCAGGAATTCTATTTCTTCCTGACTGTGCCTAGGGATTCTGTGTGTTTCTAAGAATATGCCCATTTCCTCCATGTTTTCAAATTCATGTGCATAGAGGTTTTATAGTATTCAGAGATGATATTTTGTATTTTGGTGGTATCAGTTGCAATTTCTCCTTTTTCATTCCTAATTGAGCTTATTAGGGTCTGTTCTTTTCTGCTTCTGGATAATCTAGCAAGATGCATGCTAGTTTTGTTTACCTTTTCTAAGAACCAACATTTTGTTTTATTAATCTTCCACATAATTCTTTTGTTATTGATTTATTTTAGCTCTGCTCTCATCTTGGTTATTTCTTTTCTTCTGCATGGTTTGGGATTGGTTTGCTCATCCTTTTCCATATCTTTGAGATGATTCATTATATTGTCGATTTGTGATCTTTCTTTTGGATGTAGGTATTAATATTTATGGCTATGAATTTTCCTCTCATGACTGCTTTAGTTATATCCCTCAGAGTTTCATAACTTGTGTCCCCATTATCATTTAGTTCAAAGAATTGTGTTCCTTCCCTTGATCTTCAGTCTGGATGACTTCTTTTGGGTTAGATGTGTTTTCTGAAGACAGCAGATACTTGGCTTATGTATATTTATCCATTCAGCCAGGCTGTGTCTCTTGTGTGGGGAGATCAAGCCATTCATATTTATTGAAATAATTGATAAGTTGAGTAGATTCCTGTTCATCCTGTTGAGTTTAGCTTTGTTGCTTTGTTTTCTCTCTTGATCCATTGTTGTATCTAGGCTTAGACCTTTAGCTTTTGGCTTTGACCTTTAGCTTGCTGAGTGTTTATTTTGCTGATTTGTGAATAATGCATGTCTGTGTACTTCCTGAAGGGCAGGTCTTTTCTTGATGATTTCTCTCAGTGTCTGCTTGTCCGAGAAAGACTTTATGTCCTCCTCATACATGAGGAGGATACAGAGTTCTAGGTTGGGTATTATTCTGTTTGAGAAGACTGAGAATAGGGTCCAAATCCCTTCTGGCTTGTAGGGTCTCAGTTAAAATGTCTACAATTAGTCTGATGGGTTTTCCTTTGTAAGTTACCTGCTGCTTTTGCCTTACAGCTCATAGGAGTGCCTCTTTCATGTTAATTTTGGCCAGTCTGATGATCATGTGCTGCTGTGCATTCTTCTTTGTGATTAATCTCCCAGGAGTTATGAGATTCTTGTACCTAAATATCTAGATTTCTAGCAAGGCCAGGGAAAATATCCTCATTTATTCCCTTGAATAAATTATCCAATCCTTGTGTATTTTTTTCTTCATGCTTCAGATGCTTATGATTCTTATGTTAGGTTTCTTTACGTAATCTGATATTTCTTGTAGGCTTTGCTCTTTCCTCTTATTTCTCTGCTCTATCTCTGTGATTGACTTATTTAATTGAAAGGTGTTATCTTCAAGCTCTGAGATTCTTTTCTCTGCCTGATCTAACCTATTCTTAAGGTTTCCACTTTGTTTTGTAATTCTTTGAATTATTTGAATGACTTTTTCATTTCCAGAAGTTCTGTTTGATTATTCTTTAATAGTTCAATTTCTTTAGTGAATTTTTCATTCATTTCCTGCATTGTTTTTGTGTTTTCTTTGTGTTGGATTTCTATATTATCTTGTAGTTCATTAAACTTTTGTACAACTCATGTTCAAAATTCTTCATCTGTCATTTCAATAGTCTGTTTTTGGTTGGTATCCATTGCTAGGGAGCTGGTGTTCCCTTTTGGGGGTGACCTTTTGCTCTGATTCTTCATACTTCCAAAGTTATTTTGTTCATTCCTTCTCATCTGAAAAAGATGTTGCTTCTTGCTTTTGGGTTTTCTTTTGTTTAGGTAATGACATGCCCAGTTTAATCTCTGAGTCAGTAGGTGGTGCCTGTGGGTGAGAGTCAACCACATCCTCTATGATTGAGTCAGTAAATACTGTAATGGGCATGCGAATTGACTTCCCTGTCAGTAGGTGGTGTTTGCTGGAGGGAACATCCTGTACTGTTTTCGGATCCTGTGTCCAGCTCTAGTTCCTCAGCAGAAGTCCTCTAATGCCCCAGATGGTTCTGGGGCTCTGGAACTTCTGGTGAGTCCTTTATTCACCACCACAGCATAGATGGGTGGGTGAGGCTGGGTAGGGTTAGGTTGGGTGAGCCTGGCTTCCAGCTTCACAATTGCTGGTAAGGGATATGTAGGGGTTAAAGGGGACTGGGTGCACTTACAGATCCCTCCTCTCCTGTGCCCCTTCTCACCCTCCAAATGGGCATGGGCTCTCACTTGCCACTCGACCCTGAAACTGGGACCTCTCTCTGATGCTTCCCCACCCTGCCGCCTGCTTGGGGAGCTGGAGAGAAGGATTCGAACACATAAATTTTTAGGGGACACATTCGTACCATGTCATATATTCACACAATGTGATACTCTGCAACAATGAGAATAAACTATCTACAATTCCCTGCAACAACATAGATGAACACCAAAAACTTAATGTTGATCAAAGTACGTCAACACTAAAGATAATTTAATTTATATACATTTCAGAAACAGGAAAAACTAATCTATGTTGTTACAGAAGTCAGTGTGATTATTCTTGGGAGAGTAGTGACTGGAAAGGACCCAAGGGGAGTTTCTGGGGACGTGGTCTGGTTCTGTTCCTTCATCTGGGTATGGGTTACATAGATGATGAGTATTTGAACATTAACATACTGAATGTTTAAAATATGTAAAATTTTTTAAAGCAAGGGAATAATAAACATAATATTTTAAACAATGGTTACTTCAGGTAGAGGGAGGCTGGATGAAGGGATTGCATAAGTTATTGAAAATGCTCTAGTTCTTAGATTGGGCAGTGGCTCCATAGGAATAATTATATTATTTTTTTAAATGAGCATGCAGAAAACATAGGTGTGTATAGCTATAAAACTGTCTAATTATTTTGAATATGCAATGAACAACAAGGTGTAGTAGGAAGATATAGTTTGAGTAGAGATTATTTTTTCTATTTTTAAATTCACGTACTATAAAATTTATATTTTGTGGTGTATGGTTCTACGGATTCAGACAAAAGCACAGATTTGTGTGACTATCATCATTAATCAAGATACAGAACAGTTCCATCATCCAAAATATTTCTTCCTTCTGACCCTTTATAATCAACTTTGGCCATTAGGAACTCATTCGGATTTGCTCTTTTCTCTTTCAATATGCCTTCATCTGGCCTCTTTTTTTTTTTTTTTTTGAGCACTTCTTGCTTTTTGGCCTTACAAGATATGTTAGGCTCGTTGTACATTTTCTCTCCCTCAGCCATTTTTTTTCTCCATAACCCAGTTTTCCAAGGAATTCTCATTCCTTTTATTGGAGAATGGTATTTGGAAACCAAGATCTTGATGCTAGGTGTGCTTGTTGCTTCTAGATTTTGTCCATGTTTTTGTGTGTATCAATAGTTTGTTCCTTTTGTATTGCTGAATAGTATTCCATTTTGTGGATATACCATAGTTTATTGATTCACTCACTAAAGAACAGCTAAGTTATTTCCATTTTTTGGTGACTACAAATAAATCTGGTATAAATCTTCACATACAGGCTTTTGGGTGACCATAAATTTTCATTATTCTGTGGTAGATATCTAGAACTGGGATTAGTGGGTCACCTGGTAGGCATATGTTTAACTAAGAAACTGCCAGATCATTTTCCAAAGTGGCTGTACCAATTTGCACTTCTGCAAGCAATGTGTGGCATTCCACTTCCTCTGTAAATTCAGAGAAATTTGGTATTGTCAAGTTTATTACTATATTTTGTTTTAGACATTGTAAGAGATGCATTGTGACTGTATTTTTTTCATTTTCCAAGTGATTAATGATGTTGTGTTTCTTTTAATATGGTTGTTTGACATCTGAAACATCTGTTCAGTAATTTTGATCATTTTCTTTGAGACAGGGTCTCACTCTGTTGCCCAGGCTGAAGTGCAGTGGTCTGATCATAGCTCACTGCAGCTTCAAACTTCCAGGATCATGATCCTCTTGCCTCAGCCTCCCAAGTAGCTAGGAATACAGATGCTTGCTACCACGTCTGGCTAATTTTTTATTTTTTGTAGAGTTGCGGTCTCAGTATGTTGCCCAGGATAGTCTTGAATACCTGGCCTCAAGTTACCTTCTCACCTTGTCCTCCCAAAGTGCTGAGATTACAGACATTAGCCACTGTACCTTGTCAATCATTTTTAATTGAGTTGTTTGTTTTCTCATTGTTGAGTTTTGAGAATTCTTTATATATTCTGGATACAAGTCCTTTGTCAGAAGTACAATTTACAAATATTTTCTAGTCTGTGACTTTTCCTTTAATTCTCTTAATAGTGTCCTATGCAGTGCAAATTATTTTTAAATTATAATGAAGTCCAATGAATGATTTTTAAATGGATTTTACTTTTGGTGCCAAATATAAAAATTATTTGCCTAACCCAAGGCCACACAGATTTTCCTTATGTTTTGTTCTAGAAGTTTTATGGCTTTATTATTTTGAGTTAACTTTTTTGTTTTTAAACATTTATTGAGCTTCTTATTAAATTATAATATACATTAGAAATGTTCACAATTATAAATGCACAGCTTGACAAATGTAAACGCATTTCAGTCGTCACCACCCAGGTAAAGAAATAGAACATTGCTAGCATCCCAGAAGGCCCCCTTATGCCCATTCCAGTCACCATGCATCCTCCCCAGGATAAACACTTTCCTGGCAAAAGTGCACCAAAAGACATGTACAAGAATATTCATAGCAGCACAATTTATAACAGCAAAAACGGAAAACAACCCAAATATCTATCAAGAGTAGATTGGATAAATGAATCATGGTATATTCATAGAAGGAATATTAAATGGCAATGAGATTAAATGAAATTATTTTTATACACAACATGGATGAATCTCACAAGCATAAAGGTGAGAAAAATAAGCCAGAAACAAAAGAGTACACATTATATGATTCCATTTATATAAAGTTCAATAACAGGTAAAAAGAATTTATATTAGGAAATTGATTGAGTTAATTTTCGTATAAGGTATGAGTTGTAGAACAAAGTTCTTTTTTTACATATTGAAATAAAATTGTTCTGGAAGTATTTCCTGAAAAGCCTATGTCTCCTTTAAATTATCCTTTTCAAAAATCGTGTGAGTATACTTATGTGGATTTATTTCTGGGCTCTCTATTCGGTTCCATTAACCTATATGTACATATCTTTGCCAACGTCACACTATCTTGACTACTGTGGTATTACAGTAAGTCTTGAAATCAGGTAGTGTGGGTCCTCCAATTTTGTTCTTTTTTTGTCAAAATTGCTTCAGGTATTCTGATTACTTTGACTTTCCACATAAATTTTAGAATTAACTTGTCAATATCTACCCAAAAAAGACTTCTTGGATTTTGATTTGGATTTCATTGAATGGAAAGATCAATTTGGGGAGAACTGATATCTTAACAATATTGAATCTTCCAGTCTATGAACATAGTATGGTGTCTCCATATATTTAGGTCTTCTTTATTTCTTTCAGCAGTGTTTTGTAGTTGTTGGGATACAGATACTGTCCTTATCTTTATATTAATACATAAGTGTTTAATTTTTGTACTATTGTAAGTGATATTTTAAAAAATTTGAAACTCTCAGTGTATTGCAGTTCTCCCTATATAGGACTCTCCTACATAGGTCTTCCTTAGTTAAATACATACCCAAGTATTTTATTTTCTTTGATGCTCTTGTGAAAGGTATTCAGTCTGTTTTTTGATGACAAACATTAATCTACATATTTAAGAAGCTTCATGAACTCCAATTAGAATAAATACAAATAGATCTATACTAGATACATGATATACAAACTGTTGAAAGCTAAAAACAATCCTGAAACCAAAAAAATATAAAAGACTCATCATGTACAGGGTACAACAAGACAATTAACAGCTAACTCCTTATCAGAATCAATGGAAGTCAGAGGCAATGGAAGGACATACTGGAGGTACTGGTGGGGAGGGGAGTCTGACCACAAGGAATTTTTTTTTTATTTCAGCATATTGCAGGGGTACAAATGTTTAGGTTACATATATTGCCCTTGCCCTACTCGAGTCAGAGCTTCAAGTGTGTCCATCTCCTAAACGGTGTGCACCACACCCATTAGGTGTCTATATATCCATCCTCTCTTCCCTCCTCCCATCTGACCGACACCCGGTGAATGTTATTACTATATATGCACTTAAGTGTTGATCAGTTAATACCAATTTAATAGTTAGTACATCAAACCATGGTATTGAGTCTTTGATTTGTTCTCAGCTTGACTGGTATTAGCATATATGAAAGCTACTGATTTTTGTGCATTGATTTTGTAGCCTGAGACTTTGCTGAATGCATTGATCAATTCCAAGAGTCTCTTGGTTGACTCTCTGGGGTTTTCTAAATATAATATCATATTGTCAGCACAGAGCAATAGTTTGACCTCTTCTTTCCCCATTTGGAACACTTGATTTCCTTCACTTGATTTCCTTCCTGATTGCTCTGGCAAGGATTTCCAGCACTATGTTGAATAGAAGTGGGGATAGTGGGCAACCTTGTCTGCTTCCAGTTCTAAGTGGGAATGCTTTCAATTCTTTCCCATTCAGTATGATGTTGGCTGTGGTTTTGTTGTATATGGCTTCAATAATTTTGAGATATGGCCCATCTATGCCTACTTTGTTAAGAGTTATTATCATGAAAGTGTGCTGAATTTTGTCAAATACTTTTTCTGTGTTTATTGAGAGGATCATATGGTCTTTGTTTTCACTTTCATTTATCTGGTGAATTACATTTACAGATTTGTATATGTTGAACCATACTTGCCTCTCTGGGATGAAGCCCACTTGGTCATGGTGAATTATTTTCTTGATGTGCAGTTGAATTTGGTTTACTAAGATTTTGTTGAGAATTTTGCATCTGTATTTATAAGGGACATTGGTCTGTAGTTTTCCTTTTTGTTGGGAAAATAGGCTAAGAGACATGAAAGCTTTCAGGAGTTTTGCAGGGCTTTGCCTTGAAGGAATCTGTGGGTGTGTTAGTTCACAGACTAGAATTTGCTCCCAACAATGGAGGCACTGTCAAAGGACGTCTGCACAGCAGCATTTCTTCAATGCTGCAGACCATCTCCTTGAGCTCTTTTGCACAGCAAAAGCTTGGTTTGGGTTCTGGCTGAGAAGCTGATTAAAGTGCCTACCCAGAAGATAATGTGCAGCTGGAGCTATCTTAAACTTCAAGGCTACTCCTGCTTCACTCCTGACCACATGTCTCTGTATTTAGAGAAATAGATTAGATTAGTATATAGACCTAGTGTTACTACTTTATACATTTTTATCTTTAATTTGTATGCTCAGCTAGGTCTTTTTATAACTTAGGGCTTAACATGTTTACTTTGGAAAAATTTTGTAACTGTCTATTCTTATAGACAGAATTAGGTAAGGGTCCCTTGAAACCTTTAGGGAGACTAGAAACCTCAACAAATGAGCTATACACGTAATTCTTTAACCAAGGACAACTATTTTCTGCAACAATAAATACTGATGTGGGATTTCACTCAGTGACTTACAGCTCACAGAAATGCTGGAGGACCCCTGACTACCCCATCACTTTAAACTGCACTTTGTCTCTGTCTTTGTTATTTCTTTGTCTCTATTATTTCCAAATCTCTTGTGACGATCCTGACTGGGACCTGTTTTCTGGGGCAGTAACTAACTCCCAGCACTTTTTTGTTATGTCCTTTCCTGGCTTTGGTATCAAGGTCATATTGGCTTCTTAAACTGAGTTGGGGAGGATATCTTCCTTCTCAATGTTGTGGAATAATTTCTGCAGTACAGATACCAGCTCTTCTTTGTAGATTTAGTAAAATTTGGGTGTGAACACATCTGGTCCAGGACTTTTTTTGTAGGAAGGTTTTTTATGGTTGCTTCAATTTCAGTACTTGATATTGGTCTGTTCAGGAATTCTATTTATTCCTGATCGAAACTAGGGAGGTTGTGTGTTTCTAATAATTTGTCCATTTTCTCCAAGTTTTCATGTTTTTGAGCATAGAGATTTTTATAGTATTCAATACTGATGTTTTGTATTTCTGTGATCTCAGTTGTGACTTCTCATTTTTCATTTCTCATTGAGCTTATTAAAGTCATTTCCTTTCTGCTTCTGGTGAATTTTGCAAGAGGCCTGTCAATTTTGCTTACATTTTCAAATAACCAAATTTTTGTTTCATTAATCTTCTATATAGTTTCTTTGTTCTTGATTTCATTGAGTAAAGAAATGGCAGACAATGTAAACAGATGGAAAACTATACCACGCTCATGGATTGGCAAAATCAATGTTGTTAAAATGTCCATACTACCCAAAGTGATCTACAGATTTAATGTAATCCCTATTAAAATATCGATATCATTTTTCATAGATCTAGAAAAAATAATTCTACACTTTGTATGGAACCAGAGAAGACCCCACATAGCCAAAGCAACGCAAAGCAAAAAGAACAAATTGGGAGGCATAAATTTACCAGATTTAATGCCACAGTACAAGGTTATAGTAACCAAAACAGCATGATAATGGCGCAGGAATAGAGACGTAGACCAGTGAATCAGAACAGAGAACCCAGATGTAAAACCATCCTGATATTGCCACCTGATCTTTGACAAAGCAGACAAAAACAAACACTGGGGAAAAGAATCCCTATTTAATAAAAGGTGCTTGGAAAATTGGATACTCACATGTAGAAGACTGAAACAGGATCTGCGCCTTTCACCACTCACAAAAATCAACTCACAGTGGATGACAGACGTAAACCTAAGACAGGAAACCATAAGAATTCTAAAAGAAAATGTTGGAAAAACTCTTCTAGACATTGGCCTAGGCAAGGAATTTATGAAGAAGACCCCAAAGGCAATCACAGCAACAACAAAAATAAACAAATAGGACCTAATCAAATTAAAAAACTTCGGCATACGAAAAACAGAAAAGAAAAATCTCTGATATGCTCCCTCAGGAACAAAAAAGGAGAAGTTACAACCGATGCCAAGGAGATTCAAGATATAATTTATGAATATTACAAAAATCTCTATGCACGCAAACTGGAAAACGTGGAGGAAATGGACAAATTTTTAGAAACACACAGCCTCCCTAGGCTCAACCAGGAAGAAATAGAATTCCTGAACAGACCAATATCAAGGACTGAAATTGAAACAGAAATAAAAAACATCCCAAAAAAGAAAAGTCCCGGACCAGATGGTTTCACACCCAAATTTTACCACACCTACAAAGAAGAACTGGTGCCCATCCTGCAGAAATTATTCCACAACATCGAGAAGGATGGACTCCTCCCCAACACGTTTTATGAAGCCAACATAACTCTGATACCAAAACCAGGAAAGGATGCATCAAAAAAAGAAAACTACAGACCAATTTCCCTTATGAATATAGATGCAAAAATTCTCAACAA
>RJWJ010018403.1:21332-31730 GCA_004363605.1 Indri indri | reverse complement strand
GACAGCTAAAAATACATATAGAAAAAATTAGTCGGGCATGGTGGCGCATGCCTGTAGTCCCAGCTACTCGGGAGGCTGAGACAGTAGGATTGCTCGAGCCCAGGAGTTCGAGGTTGCTGTGAGCTAGGCTGACGCCACGGCACTCGCCCCAGGCAAGAGAGTCAGACTCTGTCTCAAAAAAAAAAAAAAAAAAAAAAAAGAAATTACTGTTAATTTTCTGTGGGTATGTTAATGATGTTCTTATGTTTAAAAGAGTCTATATTTTAAATACTCATATGAGTATTTATGGATAAAATTATATGATGTCTGGAATTTGCTTAGAAATAATTATTTGAGGGGAAGTCGGTGGTAATATACATGAAATAAGATTGAGTGTTGATAATTGTTAAAGCTGGATAAGAACATGGGTTTTAAAAAATTTTTTCTATTAAGAAAAATAGAATGCCTCCAAGCTTTTTGATGAAGTTGCCATCAGCTGAGTTGGGGAAGGCTACAGCTGGAGCAGGTTTGGTAGAAAAGATGAGTTCAATTTTGAGCATTTTGCATTTGAGATGTCAATTGGATCTCTAAATGGAGATATTGAATAGCCAGTTAGATATACAATTTGGGATTTGGGAGCGAGGGTATGGGCTGAAGATAAGTTGGGAGTCATTGGCATTTGGACTGCATTTATAGCAATGAGACTGGATGAAATCAAGAAAGGAATGAGTAAATAAAACTTAGAACATAGTAAGTGCTCAACCAATTCATTATAACCATATGACTAAAATTCTTTCTTTTGATTTCTTTCTCAAAACTCCTACAGAATTTTTACTGTAACTTGTATTACACTTATTTGTATATGTAAGTTCCTTGAAGCTAGGAACTAGATCTTACTCATCTTTATGCACTGCTCCACCGCCACGGAACCAAAATGGTGCCTTGCATTTAAGTGAATTGAAATTAGCAAATGAACTTGAATTTGTGAAGAAATTTTTGATCAGAGCTATGGGTTTTCTGAATTGTTCTGGCTTTGGGTTCATGAGACTCTATGTGATGAGCTTGTATCTGAGCTGGGCCAAGATGGGTTACTGTTATTCTTGCCTCTAGTTAGCACACTAGCTCTGTACAGCCCAGATCAGTCTTTGAGATCCAACCCTACCTTAAATACTATAGAAGGGAGATGGGTCAGGTGATTCAGACTGGCGTGGGAAGGGGCAATAATGATGTGGGGAGTAGGATCCAAGAGTAAGCATTGTGGGCACATGACATTACTTCATGTACACACACACTTACCTCAGAGGATGAGTAAACATTTCACAGCTCAGCTTCTAGGACACAGTGGTGTCCTTGCCCTCTGAAGTGTTCTCTTATATTCTTTTTAGATTTCTCAGTCCCAGCCCTGGAACATAAAAACTCTCTTCTCCCCACTGGGATTTAAGAGTTTAGGAGTAGCTGGGGTTTTTTTTTTTTTGTTGTTGTTGTTGTTGTTGTTTTTGTTTGTTTGTTTGTTTTAATCTACAAGATGAACTTTTCTCACCTTCTACCATCCTGGCTCTGATTCCTATCAGTTTCCAAAGGCTCTAAGAATATTTCTTCTCTTTTCTTCATCCTATTCCTATTTTGGGTGCAGGTTAACTTTTCTTGTAGTCTTGCTTAATACCAAGCCTGCCCAGCTCCAAACTTGTATAATTTGGTGCCAGTCTCTCTCTCTTTTCTTTTTATACGTAACCACAATATAATGATCAAGATCAGGAAAATAACATCGATTCAATACTAATATTTAATCTGCAGACTTTATTCAAATATAGCAGTGCTCCCATTAAAGTGATTTATAGAAAGGAAAACCAAGGTCTTGTCCAGGATTCAATTCTGGATCACATGTTGCATTTAAACGTCTTGTCTTTGTAGTCTTCTCAAGTCTGTAACATTTCCTCAGTCTGTCTTTGCCATTTTTGACCTTGGCTTTCTCTTTGTCACTCCTTTTCTCTCTCTTTGAAGAATATGGGCTTTATTGTAGAGCACCCATCCATTTGGGTCACCTGATGTTTCCTCACAATCAGATTCAGGTTATGCATTTTTGGCAGGGATACAATCAAAATGCGTCATAACAAGTGACACCTGATGGCATTTTGTCTCTTTACTGGTGATGTTACCTGAGATCGCTTGGTTGAATTGGTGAATACCAGGTTTCTTCACTGCAAATTTGCTGCTTTTCTCTTTGTAATAATTCAGTACATTTTAGGCAGATACTTTGAGACCATGTGAATACCCTTTTTATCACCATATTATGAGTTTTAGCATCAGTGATATTTATTTTGAATCATTTTTATTGTAAATTATAACACAAAGTGAATAAAATGCACAGATTTCTGAATTATAAATAGTAAATCTGTATAATGCCCCTGGCAATAAAAAATAGAACATTTCCAAGCACCTGACATGACTGTTAATGAACTATAACCTGTCTGTCCCCTCTGAAATTAACCATTCATTCTAGCTCTTATTGCAATCTTATTATTTAAAAATGTTTTAATGATCTAGGTATGCATCTTTGAATATTAAAGTTTAGATTTGTCTCATTGAAAAGCTTTTTCATTGTAGTAAAATCCACATAACGTAAACTTTGCCATTGTAACCATTCATTGTTAAGTGTATGGTTCAGTGGCTTTAAATACACTCACATTGTTGTGCAGTCATTACCACCATCCATCTCCAGAACTTTTCGTCTTCCCAAACTAAAGCTCTGGAAGTCATTAAACAATAACTCCCCATTCCTCCCTCCTTCCAGCCCCTGGCAACCACCATTCTACTTTCTTTCTCTATGAATTTGCCTGTTCTAGGTACCTCAAATAAGTGGAATTGTGCAATATTTGTTTTTCTGTGTCTGGCTTATTTCACTTAACAGTGTCTTCAAGGTTCATCCATGTTGTAGCACGTGTCAGAATTTTCCTTTGTTTTTAAGGATAAATAATATTGCATTGTATGTCTATATCACATTTTATCATCCTTGTTCATTTTAACCCACTTTCTGAACCTTCCCAGAGCCCCCACCTCTGCCACACCCAAGCATAGATGAGGCTCCAGAGGCACGTTAGCAGCACTGTGCCAGCTCAGCACACTGCTACCCCTTTCAGGCGTCTTCATTTTCTGGACAGCCAATCAGCTGTGGGCTCTCTTATCAGGTTGGGTCTCTCAGACACACAATACGAAGCATAATTTTGACTGTAGTATTAGCTATAGTTTTCACCCTTCCTCCTTTTCAAACATTCGGTCCAAAGAGCTCAACTACCAGGAGCCACATACCTGGAAACAGAAATGTAGAAACAGAAAATTGTGATGAGGAAGGAAAAAATCCCCAGAATTCTTGCCCATTTGAATACTATGGAGGCTGCCATCTCCTCTTTTTTTGGCTTCTTCCCTCTTCTTATAGAAGTATTCAGATATCCACATCTGAGTAGCAGCCCCCTCCACTCTACTTCTCTACCTTTTTGCAATGTAGCTTCAACCTCCATAAATCTAGTATCTAGCACAATTCCAGACATTAGGTACTCTGAAAATGTCTGTTAATGACCAATTCTAAAATTTTCTTGTCAAATTACCATATTATCTTTGACCTCTGTAGTGTTTGATGCTGTTGCCAATTCCCTCCTCCTTAAATTCTCATCTCGTGACTCCAGAGATCCTGGCTCTCCTCCTCCACCTCAGCTTTCTTTCTAATCCCTAACTCCCTGAAAGCCAGTACTACAGAATAAGAACTGAAAGTGGTACCAACATGCTACAACACAGATGAACCTTGAAAACACTATGTTAAGTGAAATAAGCCGACAAAAAAGGACAGATATTGTTTGAATGCACTTATACGAGGTACCTAGAGCAGGCACATTCATAGAGACAGAAAGTGGAATGGTGGTTGCCAGGGGCTGGGAGGAGGGAGGAACAGGGAGTTATTGTTAATGACTTACAGAGCCTCAGTCTGGGAAGATGAAAACTCTGGAGATGGACTGTGGTGATGGCTGAACAACAATGAGAATGTACTTAATGCCACTGAACTGTACACTTAAAAATGGTCGAAATGGTAAATTTTATACTATTTAATATATATTTTACCACAATAAAAATAATGATCAGGAGCAATGTGGTAAAATGTTAACAATGTGTGAATCTAGGTGAAGAGTTTATGAGAGATTATATTATTTTTTGTTATACTCTTTTTCCAATTTTGTTGCTCTGAAATTTTTTCAAAATAAAAAGTATTCTTAAGAATATTAACAGGAGGAAGTTCTGTAGAGATAAGATACACACCAGTTGAGATTGCTTCAATTACAGGAGTTACAGGTACCTATATCAACCTAGAGTTAGGAGGTTAATATAGTGTCACAGACAATTATTGACTTCCTTAAGCAATTTGGCTTTCACAGTTTAATTATATCATCAGCTCTTTGTTAACTCCTTCATAAGGGTGTGGAGTTGATAACTTGTCAGTTTCTTCTCTGTTTTCTTCACATTATGTTAATGGTTATGAATTCTTAGAACATTAGGGACACCCATATTCAGTATTCAAATAAAAATACATTTTAAAACAAAAAACTTTGTGTCGGCCAGGTGCGGTGGCTCACGCCTGTAATCCTAGCACTCTGGGAGGCCGAGGCGGGAGGATTGTTTGAGCTCAGGAGTTCAAGACCAGCCTGAGCAAGAGCGAGACCCCCATCTCTACTAAAAAAAATAGAAAGAAATTATCTGGATAACTAAAAATATACAGAAAAAATTAGCCGGGCATGGTGGCACATGCCTGTAGTCCCAGCTACTTGGGAGGCTGAGGCAGGAGGATCACTTGAGCCCAGGAGTTTGAGGTTGCTGTGAGCTAGGCTAACGTCACAGCACTCACTCTAGCCAGGGCAACAGAGTGAGACTCTTGTCTCAAAAAAAAAAAAAAAAAACAAACTTTGTGTCAACTGTTTTGTAGTTTGTCCCTGCTCCTCCTAAATCATGGATATTAAAACCTCTGCAGTTATACAGATTGAGTCCAAATTCTGACCCTCTCTTATTAGCTCTGAGACGTTGTGCAAATTATTTCATCTCCCCAAACCTTAGTTTGCTCATCTGTAACCCTCGTAGAGTTATGAGTCTATTAAGTGAGATAATGAATGTAAAACAGCATAGTACCTGCCACATAGTAAAAATGTAATATCTGTTATTAATTAATTATATCATTGGTATATGAATGGACATAATTGTATAGGTCCAATTGCAACAGAAGGCAGGTGAGGGGGTCAGAATCAATTATAGATTAACTAAATCAGCATGTAATACTTTAATATTACAGCTTACCAGGGATATATAATTGTTTTCCTATCATTAAATTCAATACTTATCAGATTTTCCTCAGTAGAGTTTTCTGCCACTAAGCTCCAAAACTATGAATTTCCATGAAACCATGAAACAAATTTAAAGGTTGGTGAATAATACCCATAAGGGAAGAATAAACTGGCTGAAGTTCTTTTGTGTAGAGAAGTCTGTGAGGAGACGTCAGAGAAAGACTGACAAACTAAGTCATGTAGCGTTTATGTTTGTTTGATTGGTTGAAATTTATTATGGCGTTATAGAACCAAATGAAATGATCCCAACTTAATGGTATCTATCCAGGTTTTAAAGATACCAGTTAAAGACACTATGAAAGAAAATGACTTTAAGCTCTAGAATAAAGGATTTAGGTTAGATGATTAGAAGAAAAATTTCTGACAATGAGATTTGTTAAACTTTAAAGCAAGTTAACGTAGGGTCTGACGGAGTTTTCTTCTCTGCGAGGACTTTAGAGGTGGATTAGATTTCTCTTTCTCTGAGGTGACTTAAATAAAGATGTACCTGTAGATAGGTCGATGCGTTGATGGTCCTTTGCAGTCTAGGAGTCAATAAAGGCCTTTGGTTCATCTGGCTACAATCAGTCACAGCCTCAGTGGGTAACAATTCTACCTGTACTTTCTGATCTTCCTGTATAATTTAATGATTAATTTAATTGCCACACTGCCTAACAAGGAATTCACAGTTTTTCTTCACAGTTTTTTTAAGACTCTTGTTTTATTTAGTAATGGGAATGGCTCAGCTATTTATTTGTCTATTTTTAGTCATGTTTATTGAGGTTTAATTTACTCTTTTTAGTTTTATGAGTTTCGAGAAACATATAGTTGTTTGTCAAATGATCAAAAGACCTGTTTATGCCTCACTTGGGGAGGGAGAAATGCAATAGCAGGCTGGAGAAGAACAGCAACAAGAAAGTGATTCTGGGGGGACTTTTATGGGAATAAAGGTCATTATTTGCCATAACGAGACCTGGTTGTTTGTACCCTCCCAAATTGAGCAGATGAACTCATTTTGTCCACCTAGTATGATTAATATTGCCCTGACCTGGTCCCTTTAGGGTTATATTTGTTTGGTCATTAGGCCAGGTATGATGGCTCATGCCTGTAATCCTAGCACTCTTGGAGGTGGGAGGACTGCTTGAGGTCAGGAGTTCGAGACCAGCCCGAGCAAGAGCAAGACCCTATCTCTACTAAAAAAAATAGAAAGAATTAGCTGGGTGACTAAAAACAGAAAAAGTTAGCCAGGCATGGTGGCGTCCACCTGTAGTCCCAGCTATTCAGGAACTCGGGAGGCTGAGGCAGGAGGATTGCTTGAGCCCAGGAGTTTGAGGTTGCCGTGAGCTAGGCTGACCCTATGGCACTCTAGCTCGGATAACAGAGTAAGACTCTGTTTCAAAAAAAAAAAGATTTATTTGGTTATTGGTCTTCTGCAGCGTTAGGAGTGGAGAATGAGAGGAGTTAATTACAAATGATTTTAGGATTAAGAAGTGTGATGTGTCTCTGTGTGGCCCATTTCATTTTAGCTCCACTAATAAAACATTCTGAAGACCCTAACATTCTAGTTATAGCAATAATAGACTCTAGATTTTTCAGGACGGTTTCATATCCAAGAGTCAGTCCTTGTGTTCTTTTAAGTAACATATACTCAGACAACATGCTTTGATTTTGGTTTGGAAAATATGATCACGGAATTTATAGCAGCAGGGAGAAGATTGGTAGAAAGCTCCTCTTAAGCTTTGCCTATATCAAATGCTGGATTGGGCTGTGCCTAAATAAATCTGAGCCTGAGATAGCAAAAACTACCTCCTATTAAATGCCTACTATGTATATACTTGGCATTATGCTAGGTGCTTTCCTTATTGACAGCTGCTCTGGCTAGAATTCTATGCCAGATCCAACTGCCATTTAAATTAAAACAAAACAAAACAAACACATCTGCCTTATGGGGCCTAGTTCGTTAATAGTCATCGTTGCTGCTGCACCCTCTATAAGACCCTGACACTATAATTAGGATAATAGAATCTCAAGGCTTGGAGGAATCTTTGAGGTCATCTAGTTAGAAGAGGTGGCAGCTGTTTTCTGCATCATAGAGTTTGGGAATCACAATGCTTAATTCTCTCAATGGGAGCTGCAAAACACCTAGTCTGGGGCTGTAGTCTCCGTAGGCTGCAATCCCATGAAAGATAGGGCAACGATAAACAAATGTGAAGCTTGAAATATGTCCCAGGCTGGAAAGGGAATTGGGAAGAAATAAGGCTTACTGGAACCCTCAGACAATGTAAAAAACAAAACAAAAAACTGTCAGAGATGTAATGTCAGACCCTTGAATTCAGGTAGAGGCCCACAAAAGGGATTCTGATTGACACAGTGTCAGAGAAGAAAGAGTCATCTCTTCCATTTCACCAGCTCTGAAGTACTAGCCATCCTCAATTATTCTTCTTTGCCTTTTATTAGAAAGCTGGGAAACTCTTTTTCCGTGGAAGAGGGTGAGGGAAGGGGCCTTACAGTGCATGAACGACAGAAAGCAGGTAGAGGTTCTTAAATGACTGAGTAGTGGTAAATACAGTCGTCCTGGAGGCAGAGGAATATATTTCACGCCCTCTCAAGGTCCCTTCGGTTCAAGGATACTGTCATTCTCTGGCTCTAGTAGGGGGAGGGCCTGCAACGTCCATGCTGCCATGGAAACGCGCCGCCGTGTTCCTTTTTCTCGCGTGGGGCGGGGCACTCCGCCTCAGCCACCTATCATCCACAGGATTTCTTGAGTGGCGGGCAGCAGCAGCGAATGGGCGATCCGGTACTGCGTGACGCGACGGGAAAAGGGGGAGTTCGCGGCCGGTGGCGGCGGTGGCCACAGTAGCGACCTGGGGATCGAGCTGGAGGGACCTGGGGAGCGTGCAGAGACCTCTAGCTCGAGCGCGAGGGACCTCCCGCGGGGATGCCTGGTACCGTTTGGAGAGAAATGGGGGCGCAGTCGGTTCTGAAGGCCCGGGTTTTGGGTCTGAAGGGATGGCTGACCGGAGGGGGCGGGGTGGCAAGCATGGCGGCGGTGACGGGGAAGGGGTTGGAGGGCCCTGAAGAGGGGGTGGGGAAGCAGTAGCTAGGAAGGCTGGGTGGTCGTGAGGAAGCGTGAAGGGCTGTGGGGGTTCTGGAGAAAAGAAATTACAAAGCAGCCTTTTGGGGGGAGGTAGAGGCTCCAGAAGGACGTAGGGAGAGTTGGGGGTGGTGGAAAAAAGGGCGGGGAGAGAAGAGGTTAGGAAGGAGGGGAAAGGGTGTCTACGGGAAGGTGATGAAAAAGAAGAGGGAGGGAGGGAGGGATAGGTAGGGTTCTTGTAGATAGCAGGAATCGAGGGCTTGGGAGGCATGATAGGAAAGTGCTCGCAGCGATTATAAATATAATGTAATTGGAGGAGTCATGGTCTGGTCCCTTTTCCCAGCTCTTGTACTTCCGCCCCATTATTTAGGCTCAGACTGCGTGAGAAAGGCTAGTTGTGGGTTACACAGAACTGATCTTTTGTTATTCCATTCCAGGGGAGCAGATGGACCCTACAGGAAGTCAGTTGGATTCAGATTTCTCTCAGCAAGATACTCCTTGCCTGATAATTGAAGATTCTCAGCCTGAAAGCCAGGTTCTAGAAGATGATTCTGGTTCTCACTTTGGTGTGCTGTCTCGACACCTTCCTAACCTACAGACGCACAAAGAGAACCCTGTGTTGGTCAGTGATATCTTGTTTGAAAATGATTGAGCAGATTTTTTTTTTCCTAACCTAGACCAACCAGCAAACATAAGTGTGTAAAAGATCACTATCTTTTTGATAAAGTTGGTTAGAAAAATGAAATCAACATGTTCACAAATAGTATGGCTAATTTTTGACTATTTCATATACAGTGGGGATATTATGTATGTGTGTTTTCCAGGATGTTGTGTCCAATCCTGAACAAACAGCTGGAGAAGAACAGGGAGACAGTAGTAGTGGGTTCAAAGAACATTTGAAAGAAAACAAGGCTGCAGGTGAGGTGTTTAAAGCTATTAGTCCCCTTTGCATTTTTTGGGTGTTCTTGTTGGAGCTAGGTGGATTTAAACTTTACATGTTTGTGATGAATGTATGTAAGAAAGCCTAGTGTGGTATCGGTGCATAGTAGGCTCTCAAAAATTGATGTTCTGATGTTGCTGATTAGAGTGGTATTGTCTGTAGTCCTGGTTTTGTATTAAAATTTGGTGCTTAAGTGCCTTTTGTACTAATGTCCAATTACCGTTTTCAGACTCTATGGATTCTTCTCATTTGGACACATGTGGTTCCATCAGTCAGGTCATTGAACAGTTACCTCAGCCAAACAGGACAAGCAGGTATATGACATTTGAAAGCGCTTATTTAAATTTATTAACAGGTCAGTTCTCTCATCTCTACCTGTTGCCTACAGGATAAAGGGATTAATCTTTTTTGTGTGTGGATTTGGAAGTGGGACTTGAGGATTGTATTAGATGTTACTGTATTAGTACTGATAGTTGGAATCTCTTTTGTGAAGATAATAATACTTTTTATACGTACATTATTCAAATCATGATCTATCTTGTGCATATGAAACAAAATAAACATTCTTCATTCTTAGTATAGATATGACTTCTTAGTAGAAAAAATAATCATCAAAAATATTTAGGAGTATTATCAAAACTATTAGGCATGTTTTCCACCTACCAACCAAAACACCTCACCAGATGTAGATCCAGAATGTTTAATTCACACCCTAAGCAGTATTCAACTTTTACCATGTCTTATGTGTATCTTTACAGTGTCCATTTTTTGAGTTCATCCTCTGTGTTAAGCCCTATATTAGATGTTTCACATATATTATAATGCCATTTAATTCTATCCATAAAGCAGCTATACAATGAAGACTTTATTAATATATTACTTCCATTATATAGAGGGGAAAACTGATGAGCAAAGAAGTTAAATAACTTGCTCTAGAATACATTGCTAATAAGTGACAGAGCTGAGCTTTGAACACAGTCCTTCTGACTTGAATGCCTCTGCTTTTTTTTTTTTTTTTTTTTTTTTTT
>RJWJ010018403.1:0-21232 GCA_004363605.1 Indri indri | reverse complement strand
TAGTTTATTTCTATTTGTAGTAGAGACGGGGGTCTCGCTCTTGCTCAGGCTGGTCTCGAACTCCTGAGCTCAAATGATCCGCCCGCCTTGGCCTCCCAGAGTGCTAGGATTACAGGTGTGAGCCACCGCGCCCGGCCTCCACTTTCTTATTTATTTAATTTTATTTTGTTAATTTTATTTTTTAAATTAAACTTTTTTTTTTTTTTATAAGAGACAGGGTTTCACTGTGTTGCTCAGGCTGGAGTGTAGTGGCTATTTACAGGCATGGTCAGAGCACACTGCAGCCTTGAACTCCTGGCCTTCAACAGTCCTGCTTCAGCCTCCTGAGTTCCTTTTAACTAGTCAGCGCTTCTTAGTCTTCTGCCCCAGTTCTCCTAAGGTCAAAGCAGAATGTAGACAACTTCAGGAGTCTCTGGGTATCAGGGTAGAAAGAGGAGGTAGTCAAAGAGGAGAGTGTTGGCTTGAGATGGTTGAAGACTATTGTTTTATCTTAAAAATAAATGGGTTTTTTTTTTTTACACTCTGTTTGCACATCAATTTTTTTCTCCCAAATCAACAAAATGAGTGCTTCAGAACAATCTGCAAACTGATGGGCTCATTTTGTCCTGAAGAAGGGTTTTATTTGGCCTACATAAGTGGTAAAACATATTTGAATTAATTGACAATTTAAAAATGGGGAAATTTCTCGTAGAACCTGGATTTCCTGCTTCTGGCATTACTAGTCCTTATTGGCAACAATTGGCTGGAGCTGTGAGTAGGAGGCAACCTTTGCTTATATGGGGCATGAGTTCTATGGTTTGCCATAGTCACCACATCTCACTATTGTACTCGGACACTGAAGCCAGGTGTTCCTTTGTCATTTGTCACAGTGCTTATGCTTTTGTTCTTTTTTTTTTTTTTGAGACAGAGTCTCACTCTGTTGCCTGGGGCGAGTGCCTTGGCGTCAGCCTAGCTCACAGCAACCTCAAACTCCTGGGCTCAAGCGATCTTTCTTCCTCAGCCTCCCAAGTAGCTGGGACTACAGGCATGCACCACCATACCCGGCTAATTTTTTCTATATATATATTTTTAGCTGTCCAATTCATTTCTTTTCAATTTTTGGTAGAGACGGGGTCTCGCTCTTGCTCAGGCTGGTCTCGAACTCCTGAGCTCAGAACGATCCGCCCGCCTCGGCCTCCCAGAGTGCTAGGATTATAGGCGTGAGCCACCGATGCTTTTGTTCTTACACTCAGCTGCTTTACTCATTTGCGTTATCTTGCTTTGCTTTTTGTGGGCATATAGATTTATGGTACCTATTTAGGAACATGTGCCAGGTTTATCTATGTTTTTGTGGCTCAACATCCTGGTTTGAACTAGTGAGGATAGGAAGTATGCATATCCCTCATGGTGAATGAAGCAATGCTGTTTGAGAAGTTCTATGCTCCTCCTTTTCCTTTTTTGCATCAATGTGTTGCTCATTCTCTTAAAAAAAAAATTGAATGCTTACGTTCAATAAGTGTGCAGGTACTGTGGCATATGCTTTAAAAGGGGGCTTTCCCACTGTGGAGTTTATAATTTAATAGGGGAGACAGATGTTAAATCATTATATCAATATGTATTCAATTATAATTGTGATTATTGTAAAAAGAAAAAAATACATAATCTAATCCAGGGGATAAGGGAATGCCTCTTTGAGGAATGTAATCTACATGATAAATACGAATTTGCTAGACATAGTTGAAGGGCTGGGGAGAAGTGTGCAGTTTGAGAGGAGGAGTTTTCCGGAGTGACCTGCATGTGCAAAAATGATAAGAGTGGGAAGAATTTGGGGTTGATTTCAAAAGAATGAAAACTTGTATATATATCTATTGAGGTCTATGTTTTGAAAAAAACTGTGAAACTTCCTATGTCATAAAATTCCAAAAAATCTTCCTGCCTTATCTAGTGTGCTATTGATGTAAGCTGATAGTTTTAAACATGGAGTGTCCTAAGATATTATACTAAAGAAATACAGATATTTTTGTTTCCCTATCAAACATTTTTAAAATTGAGATAATTGTAGATTCACATACTGTTATAAGAAATATACAGAGAGATCCTTTGTACACTTTGCCCAGTTTCCCCCAATGGTAACATTTTGCAGAGCTATAGTAAATTATCACAACCAGGGTATTGAGATTAATAAAATCCATTGTATTTATTCAAATGTCCCATTTTACTTTTATTTGTATGTGTGTATTAAGTTTTATAACCTGTGTAGGTTTGTGTATGCACTACTACAGTCAAGATGTTGAACAGATCCAATACCATAGGATGCTTATTGTCCTTTTATTGCTATACTCACTTCCCTCTTCTGCCTCTAAACCCCTGGTGGCAACCACTAATTCATTCTCTATTTGTAAAATTTTGTCATTTCAAAGTGTTATATAAATGGGATTATATGGTATGTAACCTTTTGGGATTGGCTTTTTTCAACCAGCATAGCATAAGTTTTGGGAGATCCATCCATCCAAGTTTTTTTATTTTGAGACAAGAGTATTGCTCTGTCACCCCAGCTAGAGTGCAGTGGCATCATCATAGCTCACGGCAGTCTCAAACTCCTGGGCTCAAGTGATCTTTCTACCTCAGCGTCCCAAGTAGCTAGGACTACAGGCACATGCCACCATGCCCAGCTAATTTTTGTATTTTTTGTAGAGACGGTGTCTCGCTATGTTGTCCAGGCTGGTCTCAAACTCCTGACCTCAAGTGATCCTCCTACCTCAGCCTCCCAGAGTGCTAGGATTACAGGTGTGAACCATTGCACCTGGCCTCATCCAAGTTTTTGTGCCTATCAATAGTTTGTTCCTTTTCATTGCTGAGTGGTATTCCATGGTATGTGTCTACCACAGTTTGTTTAACTATTCACCTGTTGAAGGACATCTGGGTTGTTTCCAGTTTTTGACTACTGTGAATAAAGCTACTATAGACATTTGTGTACAGGTTTTTGTGTGAACGTAAGTCTTCAGTTCTCTGGGATAAATGCAGTTGCTGGGTTATATGATAGTTGCATGTTTGGTTTTTTAGGAAATTGCCAAACTGTTTTCTTGAGTGGCTGTACCATTTTACTGTCCCACCAGCAATGTATGAGTGATCCAGTTTCTCTCTATAATCAACAGCATTTGGTGTTTTCACTATTTTTTATTTCAGCCATTCTCAGAAGTCTGAAGTGATATCTCATTGTAGTTTCAATTTTCATTTCCCTAATGGCTAATAATGTTGAGCATCTTTTCATGTGCTTATTTGCCGTCTGTCGTCCTCTTCAGGGAAATGTCTGTTCATGTCTTTTCCCCATTTTCTAATTGAATTTCCTTTTTCCTATTGTATTTTGGAAGTTCTTTATATGTTCTGGATACTAGACCTTTGTAGAATATGTGGTTTGCAAATATTTTCTTGTACTCTGTAGATTGTCTTTCATCCTCTTCATAGGGTTTTTCATAAAGCAAGTTTTTCATTTGATGAGATCTGTTAAATATTTTTAACAGAATAATATCAGTACGTAGTTTATTTTTAAAAGGGCTTATAATGAAGAGCAAAGAGTCCCTCCTCACCCTTGGTCCCCTTTCACAAAGGCAATCTTCTTTAAGTGTTTGTGGTTTTATTTGGGAGGTTATCTTCCTAGCTCTAATACTATTGTAAAACTGTAAATGTGTTTTATATGTAAAGCAATACTATTCTACTGTCATTTCTTCTTTTATCAGGTTAATACAATTGAGTTCTGATAATGAAAGATGAGGATTTAACTCACACCACCACTGTCCCAAATTTTTTTTTTTTTTTTGAGACAGGATCTCACTCTGTCACCTGAGCTAGAATGCAGTGGCATCATCATAGCTCACTGCAACCTCAAACTCCTGAGCTCAAGTGATCCTCCTGCTTCAGCCTTCTGAGTAGCTGGGACTAAGGTGTGTGCCACCACACCTGGCTAAGTTTTCTATCTTTGTAGAGATGGGGTCTCACTCTTGCTCAGGCTTGTCTTGAACTCCTGACCTCAAGCAGTCCTCCCGCTTTGGCCTCCCAAAGTGCTAGGATTACAGGCATGACCTATTGTACCTGACCCCAATTTTTGATAATTATTTCAGTTCTTCACTGGCTACTTTTAGACATCCAAATAATGTATTTAAACCTTTGTTTTCTTTTTCCATCAGCTTTAGACAGTAGAGAAAAGTATAACATCAATACTGTTTTTTGCCTGTAATTTGAGTTATTTTAAGCCTCTTTTGATTCACCTAATCATTCTACAAATATTTTTTGAGTATTTCCTTATGTGCCAAGCACTCTTGGGCTTGGGGATGCAAAGTGATCAGAAGAAATAAAAATCCTAGACCTTAATGTGGCTTACATTCTTGTATGGGATACAGCAATACATGATAAATAAATAAAATACATAGTATGTTAGATACTCATAAGGGCTGAAGTGAAAAATAAAGCAGGGAAGGGAAGAGAAAGCATCAGAGGAGTTGCAAGTTTATAGGGTGGCTGGGGAATGCTTCACTGATGTGTCATTTGATTAAAAATCTAAAGGGAGTGTCTCTGCTATTATCTGGGATGAGTGCAATCCATGCATAGAGAATGGCAAGTGCAAAGGCCCTGAGGTGTGAGTGTGCCTGGAATATTTGAGAAATAGCAAGGAGGTGAGTGTGGCTATAGTAGAATGACTGAGAGAAGTGTTTGAAGAGGTCAGAGAGGTAAAAAGAGAACCAGGTTATATGAGGCCTTATGGGTCATTGTGAGAAATTTAGCTTTTACTCTTAGTGAGATAGGAAGGCATTTATTTAAGGATTTTGAACAGAGGAATGACATGATCTGATTTAGATTTTTAATAGGCTCACTCAAGCTGCTGGATCAAAAACAGACTGAAGGGAAAACAAAGTTAGAGGCAAGGTTAGAAGACCAACTAGGAGGCTTTGGAAATAATTTAGCAAAATATGACAGTGGCTGGACCAGGGTTGAAGTGGATGAGGAGTCGTGAGATTCTGAGTATTTGAAAACAGGATTCAAAGATAGATCATATGTGGAATAATAGAGGCAAGAAGGAGGAAATAATGATTCTAGGTGGGATTTGTTTTTTTAAGAGATGGGGGTCTCACTTTGTTTCCCAGGCTGCAATTCAGTGGCTATTCACAGGTGCAGTTATAGCAGGGCACTGTGGCCTAAAACTTCTGGCCTCAAGTGATCCTCCTGCCTCAGCTTCCGAGTAGCTGGGACTACAGGCATGTGCCACTGTGCCTGGCTGATTCTAGGTTTTTTATTTGAACAATTAGATGGACGGAGTAATTGTAAGTTAACAAGGAGACGACTACAGGAGAAGAATTTCAGTTTCAGACATTTTGAAATTGAGCTTCCTTTTCAATAGGCAGTTGGACATGTTGAGGAGACAGTTGGATGAGCAAGTCTAGAGCTCAGGCAAAAGGTCTAGGCTGGAGATTTAAATTGCAGACTCACGCTGGGTGAGGTGGCTCATCCTTGTAATCCCAGCACTCTGGGAGGTCAAGGTGGGAGGATTGCTTGAGGCCAGGAGTTCGAGACCAGTCTAGGTAACACAGTGAGACCCCTATCTCTACAAAAAATAAACTAAAAAAAATTAGCCAGGCATGGTGGCAGGCGCCTGTGTAGTCCTAGCTACTTGGGAGGCCGGAGCGGGAGTATCCCCTGAGACCAGGAGTTTGTGGCTGCAGTGAGTTGTGATCAGGCCACTGTATTCCAGCTTAGGTGATAGAATCGTACCCGTTTCTCATAAAAAAAAAAATGAGCAAACTCATAAGCATATGTATAGTATTCAAAATCATGAGTCTGGATAAGATCACTAAGGGGGTGAATATAACTGGAGAAGAGGTCCAAGGACTCACTGAGTCCACTAGCATTTAGAGGTCAGGGACATGAGGAAGAACCACCAAAAGAGACTGGGAAGGATCCAAGGTGTGTGGTTTTGTGCTGTCCTTCATTGTTTCTCTTCTACCTTTTGTCCATTTGCTTTTGAACTTTCTTTCCCTGTGTTTCCCAAGGATGTATCTGGTCCTCCCAGTTATGTAGATGATTTATTTTCTTTTTGTGAAAAATCTTTACTTAGTCCTTTTTCTCTTTCTTGAGTCACGGTTCCCAACTTTGCAAATTAATGTTTTCACCTCTTTTATGTTTATTAAAGGTATGCTTAATGCTTTTTATATGAAATGTTAATGTGTAGAAAGCTGCAAGGAAGCAAAAATGGCATCTGTAATCCTGCCACCCAGAGGCTAATTGTTGTCAACATTTTGGTATATTTTCCCTCTTTTTTAAATGCATTTGGTTTACATAGTTGACATCATGTGGAATGTAAAAGTTTGTATGTTTGCTGACCTTTTTGATTCACAACATGAACATTTTTCCCAGGACAATTAAAACTTTTAACATTTTCCTCTAGTTTTTTATTTTAAAAGTTTAAACCCACAGAAGAGATAAAAGAGCACACGTTTGTTCTCTCTCTGTGTGTACTCATGTATTACATATTTTTTTGAGGGGCTGAATTGTTTGAAACTAGGTTGCTGACATGATAGTTCCTTGTCATACTTCCCTTTAAATACTTCAGCATTCATCCTCTAAGAATAAGTACATTATCATGGTACCTAAGTGTCGCATTTAAGAAAATAATAATTCCATAGTCCCTAATATTACAGTTCATATTCATATTTTCTCAATGGTATCAAAGATATATATTGTTTTATTGGTTGATGGATTGATTGATTGGATCCAGGATCCAATCTAGGTTCACATACGTTTCACATATGGTGGCGTAACTTTTCATTTAATAGATTATGAAATTATTTGATCATTTCCTTAATACTGAACTTACAGGTTGTTTCTTAATAAGAGTAAACTTTGAGAAATAAATTTCTATAAATAAAGATCTTTCCATATTTAAAATTATTTCTTATAATTGGAATTAGTGGCTGTGAATATTTTTTAAAGCTTTTGATGCATATTTCCGAATTGTTCTCCAGAGGATCCATTTATTTATATTCTCATAAGCATTGTATGATGATACTTATCTCACCTTAGTTTGGGTAACACTGAATAGTGGTACAGTATTTAAAAATTTTTGTTTTCTGATTTAATTGGCAGCAAATCGTTTCTCCGATTTTTTTAATATGTTTAAAGATGCTCATATTTCTTTTTTTGAGTGCCGTCATCTGTCCATTTATAGGTTGGTATTCTTTGTATGAATTCTTTATATTTTATGGAAACTAATATTTTGTTATATTTGTTGCAGATATTTTTTCCTAATTTGTTGCCTCTTACCTGAATTTTGTTTGGACACTCTGGTTTTATATGTGTATCTAAGATTTTTTATTAAAATACTTTGGTGAACTTTGTCCAATTTAAAGTGGCTTTTTTTTTTTTTTTTTTTTTTTTTTTTTTTTTTTTTTTTTTTTTTTTTTTTTTTTTTTTTTTTTTTTTTTTTTTTTTTTTTTTTTTTTTTTTTTTTTTTTTTTTTTTTTTTTTTTTTTTTTTTGAGACAGGATCTCATTCTGTTGCCCGGGATAGAGTGCAGTGGCATCATCATAGCTCACTGCAACCTCAAACTCCTGGGCTCCAGTGAATTTCCTGCTTCTGCCAATTAGCTGGGGACTATAGGTGTATGCCACCATGCCTAATTTTTAAAATTTTTTATAGAGACAAGGTCTTGCTATGTTGCCCAGGCTGATCTTGAACTCCTGACCTCAAGTGGTCCTCCTGCCATGGCCTTCCAGAGTGCTAGGATTACAGGCGTAATCCATGCCTGTGAGCCACCATACCTGGCCAAGTGTTTTCTGAGGCCCTTCCCTGCTCATCCAGTGTACATCTCTCGTCACTTGTCAGTAATTCTTTTGGATGCAAGATTTTTCTATCCTTGCTCAAGAAAATTCAAATATGTTTGTGCCTTTTGTTTAATTTTTGTGTTACTTTATGTAATATTTTGAGTTATTAACCTTTAAGTGCTTTCTGTAGAAAGATGTGCTGTAAGGGTGAAGTTTTTTACCTTTTCAAATTTAGCTAAGAAGTGGTTGGTGTGTGTGGGGAGTTACAGTAAAATTCAGAGTGCTTTGAGCAATGTGTCCGGTCCTATCTGAGAACACATCTTTCTGCCGTATAGTATTCTGGGAATGTCAGTGGAATCTGCTCCTGCTGTGGGGGAAGAGAAAGAAGAAGAGTTGGAAGAGAAGGCGAAAGAGAAAGAAGATACTTCAGATAATACCACACATTCCTTTGGTGCTGAAGGTAGCCTTGTGACTTTTTCAGAATAGTAGATAGATTGTTCTAAGTTCCTTTAACGTGAGCATGCAGATGTCTAAATTTCTCTTCTTTATCAGGTTATAGATTTCTCATGGTTAAACTAAGAGTCATTAAAAAATTTGCTAGTAATATAAAATTTTCCAGCTAATTTAGTGTTCAGGAATTCGTAGCTCATTAGATAGCCCCCTTTCTGCTTATCGACTTTTCTTCCTTTTGTTCTTTATTTTTCAAATATTTTTGGAACAGTGTGCTTTTTGAGGTAGAAGTACAATGTGAAATGCTGTGCTTATAAGTCTTTATAGTATGCAATTTTTTACTTCATTACACATTTTCCTCCACTTTTAATGCATTTATTTATTTTGAAAAATTTCGAGGGGCAGAGCTTTGATGTGAAGGACTTAACATGACACTCTTTTACTGAGGAATAGCAGCTTGCACAATGCATAATGTGGGATGATACCTAATTTTGTTCCTAGATCCTGCGTCATCACAGTTAGGCTTTGGGGTTCTGGAACTCTCCCAGAGTCAGGATGTTGAAGAACATACTATGACATATGAAGTGGACAAAGAGCATCTACAGTCAGTAACCACCAACTCTGGCTATCCTAGGCTATCTGACGTGGATGCTAATACTGGTATGAAACATGTTTTATGACATTTGGAGTTGTTTATAAGTGTTTTCCTCTCATGATACAGGTAATTATTTTTTCCTTGATAAGTTTTATAGTTATCCAAGTTAATACAATCTAAGTAGTATAGTAAGGTTGTGGAGTTGTCTGGTAGATACTTGTCAGTTGATGGCTTGCAATTGAAGTTTTCTGTAAGGGGGTTATTGGTTATTTTCCTTTTTGGAATGATGCCTGTATATATTTTTAAATTGAACTTATTTCTATTAAAATCTTTGCCTTTTAGAAAGCATTTAGAATTGCTTCTAGTACTTTGAAAAATTAAATATTTCCTTCCTGTCTTCTGCTAAGCAATTAAGCACGAAGAACAATCCAAGGAAGATATCCCCATGGCAGAACCGCCCAGTAAGGATGTCTCTGTGATAGCACAGCCCAGTAAAGTTGCACATGTGGTAGAAGAGCAAAATCCACCACCTACAAGGTAAACCATGTTGTTTCTCTAAGGTATTTATGGGTTTTTACTATAGCGTTATACAAATTTCATTTTGTCAGGTGGAAACATTTTTAGAAATTGTTGATTTTTTTTTTTTCCTTATAGTGGGCATATTTCTGGTCCAGAAGAAACACTGATTATTTTATGACATTGTCTTGTGTCCTTTTTTTTTTTTTTTTTTTTAAGAAACAGAGGTCTTGCTTTGTTGCCCAGGCCAGATTTGAACTCCTGGGGTAAAGTTATCCTCCTGCCTTAGCCTCTCGAGTTGTTGGGACCACAGGCCACCAGGCCTGGCTACTCATCTTTAGGCATAATACAAAGCTGTTTTATTGCTTCTATAACTATAAGCATGACTCCTTAATCTTTGGTTACCACTCCTCCTCTGTGATCTTTGTCTGTACAGGCTCTGTCTTTCTGAGGGAGGTCTTCCTAACCTCTCTGGTGTTATGAAGAGTTGCGTGAATATTCTGTGCAAAAACATACTATTTCTATATTTGAGGAGCACCTAGATTCCTTTGGGTCCTCAGGTATCCTGCTTCTGGTAGTTTATGGTATAGATAGATGTAGGGATTTTTTCAAGTCTTTTAGGCTCTTAACTTGGTGGGAAATGGGGAATATACCTCTGCTATGTCCCGTAGTGATTATTATACCCAAAGCTGCATTGCCTCTGGCCAACAGCCGAAGTTTGGATATGGCAGAGGAAAACTGGTCTGCTTCCAATTTGGGGCAGGGAATGAATAAACATTCAGTATTGTTTTGTTGTTTCCTTCTGCACAAAGTTGAATATCAAGAGAAGTTTTCATTCTAATGTAAAACACTCAGCTTAACAGTGGCTAACTTTTTAGGCTTTTGTTTAGTATGTTGCCTTCCAGCTAGTTGTGCTATTTTATGTGCTCTGGTGAGTGGTAGAATAAGTAAACATCATAAGTTTCTGGATAGGGGCCAGCAATGTGTGTCTTACATATGTTAATAGTATAGGTGTGAAGCAGTCTTGGTTTGGGGCTTGGGTTGGGTAGATCAAATGGAAAAGGTCAGCAGAAGATATGTGTGTAGCACTAGTATGGAGGATAATTCACATCAAGCACTTATCTGAGGAAGGTCATTGTTTGGACAGCTCTCCTTACTGGTATCGTGGTCTGGATCTGTATCGTTCATACAGATCTAGATAACAGCATATGTAACAAAAATCCCAAAATCACTCATCAGAAATCCTGGAAAGCATGCAGCACAGCATTGAACAGAGTTGAACAAAGGTATTGTTGTGTGAGAGAGTGAGACAGGCTTTGAAATGAGCAAAGGGCTTTATATCATTATAAAGAACAGCTTATTTTATTTTCGGTAGATAATTATGTAGATTAGAGCCACTGGAATTTTTTAAATGATTAAGGAAAAACACAAAACAGGAAAAGCTTTTTAGTTAAAGGATGAAATCGTTCAACTTAGTAACTTTCTTTGCTGGTGCTGTGAATTTTCTAGGTCAGAGGATATGCCTTCTAGTCCTAGAGTGTCTCCTGCTGCTATAGAAGCAAAAGAACAAATGTCTGCTCAAGAACTTCTGGAAGGTGGACTGCAGATTCAGAAGTCACCAGAGCCTGAGGTTTTGTCAACTCAGGAAGACTTGTTTGACCAGAGCAATAAAACAGGTACCAAGAGTTATTAGTTGCTACAGCTCCTCTTCTCCAGATTTTAGTTCCGAGGCTACTGTTTAAGTTAGAATGCATTTTATAGGTATGCAAACTTGCTTGTGATATGGAAGGAAAATATATTTCTGGTTAATTAGTGAGAAGGGCTTTTTGGGCATGATTACTAGTTAACATTTTAACGTAATTTTCTCTTTTTTGGAAATGAGATATTGAAGAATAACAGCTAATATAGTAAATTTATTATGGATTGTAGCTATTTCTTTTTCTATCATGTGCTTACTGCATCTTCAAATCTAAATGTGGGAGACTCAACAGAGGGGAGGCTGGAAGTGGGTGAGGGATGAAAAATTATCTGTGGGGCATGATGTACACTATTCAGGAGATGGGTACACCAAAAGCCCAGACTTCCAGTCTATAATATATACATGTAATGGAATTCACCTTGTACCCCCTAAATCTATTAAAGTTGAAAAAAATAAAGGCAAGTTCCCCCAAAATAAAAATACATAATAAGAAAATAAAATATGGAATAAAATGGAATAAATGTTACAACACAGAAATATTTGTACAAAATCATAAAAACAGTTTTGCTGTATCAGAATACTACCTAAACCTATTTTAAAAATAAGGAATTTATTTTAAAAAATCTCAACTATGATAATTAAGTTCAAGTTTTTCATACTCACCTGGGTAATAGTTATGATAAACTTATCTGTTTATTAGTTCATCAAATAGGAAGGTAACGTCTAGCAGAAAGGATGCAAATAAATAAATAAAGACTGCAGTGATGTTTGTTTCACACTTTTTAAACCCCCACCAACCTTTTATTTTATAACCTCAGACAGCCAGAAAGCTTCAGTAATAACCAGCAAGATAAACCATGTTGGTTGTAAGAAGGGAAGGGAAGAAGGCTATATTATTTTATAGTGCTCTCATGTAGGTTGCTGTGCAAGACATTCAAAGAGTTACCAAGAAACCTTTCTTAGTTTCTCACTGAAGCTATAAGATTGTATTTAAGAAATTCTTTTACACTTGGGATTCATATAGTAATACTTTATTGCTAAGGAGAAGGGACCAACAGGAGAGAAACTCCTCATAGTGTAAATCAGTAATGGCTGCTCATATATCCTTTTACTAATGCATTAGTGTTTTCTGTCTCCTTTGAGGAGGCTGAAATTCTAATCATGAAAATTGCTGCATTCATATCATCAGGTATCATGCATATTGTTTTGACTTCTCCCATCTGCATCATGGAATGAGCTTTACTGTACCTTAGGTAGACCTTGGAATAAAAGGCTTGCTTGCTGTTTTATAATAGAAGCAGCACAAGAAAAAAGAGCAGCCAAGCAGAGGTATAAAGATTCTGGCTTTTCCTCTCTAAGCTTAGATCATGACAGAAAGGATTAAGAAACTCTTTTCATCAGTTTTTTATTCAAGAAACCCATTGGGAGGAAGGGTTTAATGTTCACTCAAGATTTATATTATTGTGGCATTCCATTAATTGTACTGCAATTAAAAAATAACTTCTGCCCTCTCGGAAGATGGTTGGAAATATGGATATTACTCTTTTTGCAATACTGAGTGGTTTTTTGACAACTCAATTATGTCAATTTGTGAAATAAATCCAACTGGAATTTCTTTTTTTTTTTCCCAATAGCTTCTGATGGTTGCTCTACTCCTTCAAGGGAGGAAGGTGGGTGTTCTCTGGCTTCCACACCTGCCACCACTCTGCACCTCCTGCAGCTCTCTGGTCAGAGGTTCCTTGTTCAGGAGAGTCTTTCCACGTAAGTAAGAGTCTTTGCACGTAAGTAAGCCAGAAATAGCTTATGCCAAGGCAATATGTGCCTGAGGGTCTTAGACTAAGGCTGGAAAAGCTAAAATTGCCAGCTAGTCCAGAATTCTTTTTGAAACCAAAAGGTAGAATTTAGGCTTTAGAATTTTTAGGATGAGAACTAAGTGGAACTGTTGAAGGCACATTAGTCTGTTTTCTCGTTTGGAGGTTTTATAATAATACCCCAAAGGTTTCACTAGGAAAGAAAATGCCCAGTTATTTAGAAAATGTTATACATCCAAAACCAGCATCTGTTCATCTATTTTACTAGCAGTTCTTTCTATTTAACAATATAGGTTGGAGAATAAGTTGTTATAGTTGACAGTAGTTGAATTTCTCGATCTCTGTGTTAGGGCAAAGAGATTTGCTTTTTGTTTTTTGTTTTGTTTTTGTTTCTGGTTTTAAATAACAGTGTGCATGGTCTTCCTATTATTAGGCAAAAAATAGAGTAAATTTTTTTTATGTCTCAAATCTGTAAATGAATTTATTTCCTAGCACTTGCTCATCCTGCTTTTCAGTCATGGTGTCCTTGTGTCTGGTCATTCACTTTGCTCTTTTTTTTTTTTAAATTCTTATTTTAGAAATGTCTAGCGTGGGAAATAGTTATTAAAGTATTCATGGTTCTTCTGCCAGCCTCAGGTTGCTGTTTGGGAGAAATTATAATAAGTATTTATCTGAATGACTTAGATATTTTTGCTATTAAAAAGTAAAAACAAATACAGGAATGCAAAACTGTGGCTGTAGTAAAATAACCTGTGATTCTCTCTTTATATAAAGGAATTCCTCAGATCTTGTTGCTCCTTCCCCTGATGCTTTCCGATCTACCCCTTTTATCGTTCCTAGCAGTCCCACAGAGCAAGAAGGGAGAAAAGGTGAGCTCTCTTGATCTGTCTGTTGATCTCAGATTAGAAGAGAAGCAGCACTTCTTCTGCCTTGCGAAATGTACTATTTCTTTGTACTTTAGAACTGCGGTTCCCAATCCCTGGGCTGCTGACTGGTACCGATCTATGGCTTGTTAGGAACTGGGCCACACAGCAGGAGGTGAGCAGAGGGCGAGAGAAGCTTCATATGTATTTACAGCTGCTCCCCATCACTCACATCACCTATAAGCTCTGCCTCCTGTCAGATCAGCGGTGGCATTAGATTCTGATAGGAGCATGAACCCTACTGTAAACTGCACATGAGAGGGGTCTAGGTTGCTAGCTCTGTATGAGAATCTAATGCCTGATGATCTGAGGTGGAGCTGAGGCAGTGATGCTAGTGCTGGGGAGGGCTGCAAATACAGATTATCATAGCAGAGAGGTTTTGACTGCACAGTAAATGTAATGTGCTTGAATCATCCTGAAACCATCCCCCATCCCCACCCATGGAAAAATTGTCTTCCGTGAAACTGATCCCTGGTGCCAAAAAGGTTGGGGACCGCTGCTTTAGAACACTGTGACCTACGCTATTTAGTAGGACTCATGTCTGTCTAACTTTCAGGGATATGGCCTAGTGTAAAGTGCTTTTAGTTCTTTGCTTTTCTAGCATTAATTCTTCTGAGATTTCTGTATTATTGGCTCAATTTATAAAAAGGCCTTCAAGGGAAAATTTTAATTTTTTAAAAGTTGAACTCAGATGAATTAGTATGGGGAAGAACTGGGCTTATTAGTGGCCTAGTAGTTTCCAGCAACATATTAACATGTTTCTGGTGAGAGGGAATCAGCAATTGTTCTTATGGTCTTTGTAGGTTACTTTTGCTATGATTGTTACTATTATTATCTTGAGACAGGGTCTCACTTTGTTGCCTGGGTTAGAGTGCAGTGGCGTCATCATAGCTCACTGCAACCTCCAACTCCTGGGCTGAAGTGATCCTCCTACCTCAGTCTCCCAACTAGCTGAGACTATAGGTGTGTGCCACTCTACCCAGCTACTTTTTCTATTTTTTTATAGAGATGGGGTCTTGCTCTTGCTCAGGCTGGCCTAGAACTCCTGGCCTCAAGCAGTTCTCCTGCCTTGGCCTCCCAAAGTGCTAGGATTATAGGTGTGAGCCACCATGCCAGGCCTAGTTTTGCTATTATTAAAATAGATTTAGCCAAAGAATGGCTAGGAGCAGGTAGTAAAAATTTTGTCAGCTCAAACTCCTGGGTTCAAGTGATCCTTCTACCTCTGCCTCCTGAGTAGCTAGGACTTCAGATGCTTGCCACCATGCCTAACTAATTTTTTAAAAACTTTTTTGTAGAGAAGTGGTCTCACTATATTATCCTGGCTGGTCTTGAACTCCTGGCCTCAAGTGATCCTCCCACCTTGGCTTCCCAAAGTGCTGGGATTATAGGCATGAGCCACCATACCTGGCCAAAACTTTTTAGCTTCATTCACTTCCTCTTTTGAGAACTGAGTGATTTTATATTAACTTTATTCACAAGAAAGCTTCCTTTTCACTCACCTTATTTATCTCACTATTTCAACCTCTTTTGCTTTGCCCTGGTTTCCTAGCCAATCATTCAAGATAATTCTAAATTCCTATTATTTCTAAAAATCCTTTTCCAATAAATTTCATGATTTTCTCCTTTTCCTTCTTTCACATACAAATAACAGTATAATAGCTTTTATTTATTGAGCACTTACCAGAGAGTTCTAGGTGTTTCTCTGTGGTTTTTCTCCTTGAATCCTCACAGCAATCCTAAGAAGTAAGTGTTACTTTTATCCTCATGTTACAGATAAGGAAATGGAGGCATAGAGAGATTTTACAGCTCATAAGGTTGTAGGGGCAGGATTTGAACTCAGACATCTGCCTCCAGAGCCTGTGCTTTTGTCTGTCATGTCTATGCCTCCTGTGATATCCTGCTCTTTGCTCTTGAATGATGTAATTATAGACATATATGTAACAGTTCTTCAAATGTAATTTATCCAGGTCAGGATTTGATCTTAGATTTTTTTCTGCTACGAAGTTTGTCTCTGGCTATTTTCTCTTGAAATCAGTCGTATGTATCTAAATGGACTGATACTGTAATCATAACATGATTAGTGACATCTTCAGTAAAAAAAAAAAAAAAAAAAAAAGGTGAATTCATTCTACAGAAAACTGTGTTAATGCAAGTTAAGTTTGATTAATTCTTAAAAGTTTCTTCCATCTGTAGTGTGAACATTGAAAAAATATAAAAGTAATTGTATTAAAAATGCATTCTCCCTGATTATAATCAATACTCACTGTAGAAAGTCTGGAAAGCATATAGGAAATTAATGAAAAGAAAACAAAAATCTCTTGTGATACCACAATCCAGATACAGTTATAATTAGTATATTTGGATATATTTCACAGTGTTTTCAATGCATAAATATAAAAAAGTTTTTTTACACAATTGGCATCATTATGTATATGATTTAGTTTCCTTTTTTCCATGTAACACATTGTATTTACCCTTGTCAGTTGTATTTTAGATTTACTACATTTGCTTAATATGTGCATCAGTGTTTGTGAGACTATATATGCTTTTGTATTTATTTGTTCAGCAGGTCCTTTAATGTGCTTTGTCATGGCAAGAAAGTTGAAAAGGTGCAGTGAAAATACTTAGCACAGCTGTGGTAGTGTATTAAAGGCCTGTAGCACCAGATCCCAAATTAGCATTAGACTGGTAAGGTTGAGACCAAGCTAAGCAGCAAGGGTAGGTATTGAGGATGAGGGTGTGAGTAGCTGGTAGCATGAATGTGGATTATGGGGAAAAACTATATGTCATACATAGTCTGTGAGTGGTCTAGAGAAAGCCTCGTTGGGATCAAGTTGTAAGATATATATGGGGAAAAAGGATGATAAATCAAATACCTAGCTAGCTAGGCTTGCTCCAAGGAGGGCCTTATTAGCCTATAGGTGGGTAGTATCCTGTGGTAAAGTAGTGTTTTGTGTATATGTTTCCTCCTGAGCAATTTGTGTCAGGATTAGTGTCT
Source organism: Indri indri (assembly GCA_004363605.1). Classification (NCBI taxonomy): domain Eukaryota; kingdom Metazoa; phylum Chordata; class Mammalia; order Primates; family Indriidae; genus Indri; species Indri indri. Next base: position 4,450 of record RJWJ010018403.1, on the reverse strand, counting down.
TCTACTTCTTAGTTCTTTGATAAATCAGTGCTGATGGGCATTGATAGATTTTTCTTTCTTCCTCTGTATTTGTACTAACATTCATCTCTCTGCAGTTAGTAGTTGTTAATGCAAATATAATGAGTTTATAAATATGTATGTACTGTATTTACTTAGAGTGGTGACAAGTACACTGTCTCTCAAAGCCTGTGGCAGAATATATGATAGTTAAATTAGGTGCCATTAATCTGGGCATTCCTACACAAAATGTGAAAAACTGAGCTGTAATCAGGAAAGGAGCCTAGAAAAGCCAAGTTAATTTAACATTTCTTATGAATGGGTGGGTATCCCCAGATGAACCCAGTTTTCATCTATACCTAAAAATAGCAGCATGAACCCCCTCCCCCCCAGCCCGTATTGCTAGATTGCTAGGACCCAGTCTATTATTATTCTTTCAGCTTTTCTAAAAGTTATATCACTATTTTTTTAGAGCAGAGATTTCTGTAATGTAATTCTTAGCAGTGTTGGAACATGAGTAATACTGATGAGTGATTATTTCTCAATTTGTTTTTCCTGTTTTAAACCAGGCGAGCCAATGGACATGTCAGTGTTGTCTGAAGGAGGAGAGCCTTTTCAGAAGAAACTGCAAGATGATGAACCAGAGGAGATAAAGAAGCCCCCTCTCCCACCTGAGCCCACTATATCACCACAAGCCTCAACACCAGTATCTCAGAGCACACCAGTCTTTACTCCTGGTTCACTTCCTATCCCATCCCAGCCTGAGTTTTCTCATGTAAGTATTGTAGAAAGAGTTTTTTTTTTTTCCTAACATTTTTTAAAACAGATTTATTAAGGTATAATTTATGTACCATAAAATTCACCCATTGTAAGTTTATAATTTATCAATATTTTAGTGAATTTACAGAGTTGTGCAATTATCATCACAATCCAGTTCTAGAACATTTACAAAGTTTCCTAACATCTTGATATATTTTTTATGTTTAAATTTTCTGTCTTTAAACTTTTTGAAAATTGAAAGGGGACTTTATCGTTATTATACCTTAATACAACTAGTACTGTCATTTTTGTCTTTCCACATGCCTCTGTTTTTTTGTTTTTTGTTTTTTTTTTTTGAGACAGAGTGTCACTCTGTTGCCCCGGCTAGAGTGCCGTGGCGTCAGCCTAGCTCGCAGCAATCTCAAACTCCTGGGCTCAAGCGATTCTCCTGCCTCAGCCTCCCAAGTAGCTGGGACTACAGCCGTGCGCCAAATATATATATATATATATATTTAGATGTCCAGATCATTTCTTTCTATTTTTTTAGTAGAGATGGGGGTCTCACTTTTGCTCAGGCTGGTCTCAAACTGCTGACCTTGAGCAATCCACCCGCCTCAGCCTCCCAGAGTGCTAGGATTACAGGTGTGAGCCACCGTGCGCGGCCATGCCTCTGTTTTTAAAAATCGAAGTTGTTTATAGCAGAGATAAAACTTTAATCTTCTTTTTCGAGTTAACATTGTGTCATAATAATTTTCAGTGTTATATTGTGTTCATATTGTCGTTTTAAAAGTTGTGTATTATTTCTCTAAGTGGATTTTATTTATTGTCAGTGTAATTCCTGTAGTGATCGTATCAAGATGGGTTTTAGTTTTCTGATGTGTATTTTCTTCTAAAAGGAAGAGAAAACTAATCTAATTTGTGTAATTTTAAATTTTAAACAAATGAAATTCAGGTGTCATAGTGAATTGAAGGTCCTCAGTTAAATCCAAATGACTGTATTATATGTTCAATCTAGATGCCTGTTCCTGTAAGACCTTAAGTGGGGCAATTGTTGTAATGTTATTGGAAGAACTCCTTTCACATCTTTCAGTTTGCAGTGTTGTAACAAGGGTTTATATTTAAAAGTAAAATTTGAAAGTGAATAGTAATGAAACATGCCATAAATTTAATTAAGAGGGGACAGTAGAAGTAAAGAAATTTAATTGCTTTTTGGAGTTTTAAAATTTGTTTTGTTGAAGAATTCCTTTTTATGCAAATCATTAGAGACAATTTGGTGGAGTGATTAAGAACAAGGACTCTAGAGTCAGAACTTCCTGGACTCACTTCTGGGCTCTGTCATTGCAGTCTTTGAGACCAATTGAAACTAAGCTTCAGTTTGCTTACCATCAAATGGGGATATTGACACTACCTACCTCATCCGGTAGTTGTGAAGGTCAAATGAGATAAGATATATAAAATGCCGAGAATAGTGCTTCACAGTTGGCAACTGCTGCATAAAGGTAGCTATTGCTGGCAGTGAAAGGCTTGAAGACAAGGTTGCCTATAGGTGAAGTGGATGTTCAACCATCATATAAGTTTTTCTTTAGCTTTTATTTTTCTATCAGATGTATGTGTGAAAATAGCTGAGTGTGGTGGCATGTGCCTTGTAATCCCAGTTACTCAGGAATCTTGGATGGGAGGCTTTAGGCCTGGAGTTTGAGACCAGTCTGGGCGATAAAGCAAGACCTTGTTTTAAAAAAAAAATGTGAATGTATATAGTTTAGAAGAGCCATCAAGATTTAAGGATGAGCTATAAGCACACAGCACTGAGAAGAATTTTCTAGTGCTGATATTAAAGGGAATAGTTACAGGTGACCAAACAGGACTTCTGTAGGAATGAATGTCTTTGCAAAGGTATCCCTACCAGTGGAGGAAAATGATGCCTAGCCTACAAAGGGAGAACAGACTTTCTGAAGAAGACGACACTGTTGAAGAAACTTTTCTACCTTTAGCATTTACCAAAGACCTTCAGAGGCAGCTGTAAAACCAGCAATGAAAACTTGAGAGGAATGATTCTGAACATAGTTCAAAGATTCTTGGAACCTAAGATAAGTCTAGTCAGATTTCTTTGATTTCATATTTTAAGATGCCTCAGCCCTGCAGCATTAGACTGGTAAGGTTGTGGCCTGTTAGGAAAATAGGGCCTCGCATCACCACCTAAGCTCTGCCTCCCTCCTGTGGAAAAATTGTCTTCCATGAAACTGGTCCCTGGTGCCAAAAAGGTTGGGGACCATTGCCTCAGCCAGTGAGTGCAGTGCATGCCTCCTAAAAAGTCTCTCAAGAGTACCTTTACAACATAGCTTTTAAGCTAAACATTTGACCTAATTAGTATTCGTAAAAGCCAAAAAAAGGAGTCATATAGTTAAAAAAGGCCTCTCCCTTCCCCTACCCAAAGATAGCCACTTTCAGTTCTCTAAGTTTTTTCTTTTGGTCCTTACCTCCATAATTCTACATAGGATGATTAAATTTCATAAATTCTACTTAAAAATTTTTTTAGGCATTTCCCTGTCTTCCAAGTATAATTACATCATAATTTTGGTTAGATCATTATTTTGTTTACATTATTATGACCATGTAAACACTATTCACAACAAAGCCTGTGAAATGTTATGATTATATTTCCATGTTTGCATAATTTCTTGCTGAAATTGCTAATTGTCTTTTTTATTTGTTTAGTTTTCTTTGTATCTCACTAAATCAACCCTAGATTCCCTATCAGTTGTCAAAATTTCCTTTAAGGATGTTCAAGGGCCTCAAATTTTCTGTTTTAACCTTTTGGAGAAACCTCTTTTGGAGCTTCCTGATTTCTAATCTGTACTGTTGCCCTCTATGCCTGGTGCGTAATTGTTGCATCCCTTCACTGTTGTCCTTGGAGATTCCCCTTACCTGTCTATGTTGGATACCTCTTGGGCTCTGTGTTTTCTTACTTGGTTTACTCCCTCATTTTGGTGGGGGACATTGGCTAGTAGCCTTTATTTTACTGTCATAATTGATTTGTAGTTTGTAGGAATATAGCATTCTAGATTGGAAATAATTTTCTTTTAAAGTTTTTGAAGGCATTGCTCTTTTTCTTCCAACTTCCAATGCTGCTGTTGAGAAGTGCGAAGCCAGTCTGATCTTGATATTTAATATGTGACCTGTTTTTTTCTTACTGGAGTCCTGTAGGATCTTCTCTTTGTCCCTAGTGCTGTGAAATTTCCAGACCTTTGGCATAGGTCTGTTTTCATTCCTTGTATTGGGCACTTGGTAGGCCCTCTCAGTTTAGAAACTCAGGCACTCCAGTTTAGAGAAATATAATTACCTCTTTAATTTCTTCCCCTTTGTTTTCTCTGTTCTTTTTTTTTTTTTTTTTTTTTTTCTGAGGCAGTCTTGCTCTGTCGCTCCGGGTTGAGTGCAGTGGCATCATCATAGCTCACTGCAACCTCAAACTTCTGGGTTTTTTTTTTTTGTTTTGTTTTGTTTTTTTGAGACAGAGTCTCACTCTCTTGCCTGGGGCGAGTGCCGTGGCGTCAGCCTAGCTCACAGCAACCTCAAACTCCTGGGCTCGAGCAATCCTACTGTCTCAGCCTCCCGAGTAGCTGGGACTACAGGCATGCGCCACCATGCCCGGCTAATTTTTTCTATATATATTTTTAGCTGTCCAATTAATTTCTTT
>RJWJ010018402.1:0-31634 GCA_004363605.1 Indri indri | reverse complement strand
CTCAAAGACCATGACCATTAGAGCATTTTGGATTTCAAATTTTTGGATTAGGGATGCTGAGCTGAAATAACGCAAATATTGCAAAAAAAAAAAAAAAAAAAAAAATCCAAACTCTGAAACACTTCTGATCCCAAGCATTTTGAATAAGAGGTACTCAACCTGTATTTGTAAAAGAGCCAACAAAACACTAATCCAGTTTCACAGAGGCCTGTCTCACAGTAAGATATAAATTATAAATGTACTGTTTAAAGCACTACCAATTAAGTGAGGTCTTCATTTCTTGATCTGCATGTCCTTTTCAAGAGATAGAGTATATACGGAGTTGGAATATGAGATTAAGAGCCAGAAACACAGAAGTTCATTCCTTCTCAACTTAATCGCTGGGTGTAATGAGTCAGTCACTTAATTTTCTGAGTCTTAGTTTCCCTTTCAAATTAAAAATAGGAATAGTTTACATTTGAGCTCGCGTTAAGTGTCAGACATCGTGATGACTAAATATTCTACTTTCATTTCATTGAGTTTGTTACAAGCCCATGGGGTAGGCACTATTATCATCATCATCATTCCCACTGCACACATGAGGGCGCTGAAACCCAGAGAGGTTCAATTTTCTGTCTGAACTCTTAAAGGTGAGAAGTGATGAAACAGGGATTTAAACCCAGAAAACTTTGGCTCTAGAGACATTTTTGCTAATAATTACTCTCTACTTCTGATATTACTAATTTCTTTACAGGGTGGGCATGAACATAACATTTTTAAAAGTGTTTGAGAAAACACTTTGTGAACTGGAAGGCAATATGGAGGCATGGTTAGATTATTATTTTTAGTCAGATCCAGAAGTCCCATTCCTGCTGCCTCCTCCTTGGTCCCCTGCTACTCCCCAACCAGGTTCCATTCCTGGTTGAAGCCTAACAAAACGTTTTCTATGCTCAGTATATTAGTAGTCCCTGTAATACCAAATATATTTATTTTTCAGATTAATATATTTATACTATAAGAGATAGTACCTGATAGCCTCCCAATACCTCAATAAAAAATACTTTATACCATATAACATAATAAGCCTAAGGAGGAGAGTGTCTTTAAGTTAGTGTGGTTCTTCTATAAACTTTTCATGGAGAAGTCAATTCTGTGAACCAGCACTTCTCAGAGTCTGGCCTATGTACTTCTTGCATCAGATTTATCCAGCATCTATGGTCAAAATTCAGACTCCCAGGCCATGCTTCAAGAATCTGATTCAGTTGCTCTAACAAGATCCTTAGTTGAATCTTAAGGACACTATAGTTTGATGCTCTAGAGTTAATTATAGATCCCACTCTATAATTTCTTACAGACCATTTAATACACAAGTAGATATTTCCCACGAGGGATGTCAGGGCCAGTTTGCTCAGAAGAGTGTTGACTATCAAGGATGAGAATTATATCAACTTGAAAAAATTTATGTGCATCTTGCATGAAAGAGTAAATGAGTTGTGTAATGTATAGAGATGATCTATTCATTAAAAAGGTTCTTTATCTAGTTGAGGGTCAAACAACATTTTCTTGTGTTGATTTGCAGAACACCTTTCATAGCATAAATCAGTAATGCAAACCCAACTGGTCTGCTTAGCTTCATTTTGGGGAGATGGTTAATTGATTCACTTGCAACTTTGTTTCAAATGATTTCATTTTCCCTGAAGAAAAGGTTAATAAATGTGCAGAGATATTTATTTTAAAAAACAGTCATTTTTAATGTTTCTTCCATGTACCATATGACAGACAAGAGATGATAGAAGCCTTCCTCTAGGTCTGACAAGATTCCCAAGCAGTCAGTGAACAGGTCGAGAGGGGTTACTTTTGAGCAATGTCTCTCTGACACGGTACTGAGTTGTAACATAGGAGCTTTTCTTGTGACTAAAAGGACAGAAAAAAAAAATCAACTGTCCTAGGAACATTGAGATCTACTGAACCATGTGCTCTAAGCAGCCAGAAAAATTTCAAGTTTCTCACTTCAAAGGTGTTGGAAAACTTTCAAGTGCAAATGCTGGAAAGCTAGGGCCCAGAGTTGAAAGAGAGGAGCATGATTTTTGTTTTTATTTTCAAAGGAGCATAGTATCTTCTGGAATTACCATGATTACATTATTTTGAATGGGGGTAGTTTCTATTTAAGGGCCTCTGAAACCGAGACAAAATATATAAAGATGATGGTGACACTCGAAAGCACTCTCATTCCCCAGGGTCTGTCAATCATCATACTCCAGGCCCGTTCTCCCCCCGCTGTATAAATTGCCCCAGGGTACACAGAAAGATTCAGTTTCAGAATCTTTCTCTCAACCCAATTTTTCTTAAAATTGGTCTAGCTGTTAAGTTAGAAGACAGAAAATATAAACTTAGTGACAGGGATACATTCATAGGGACATCTGCCACTCAAAGCAACAATATTTCCACACACAAATATGTTGGCCATGAAGTACCAAAATGCCCATGTCCTCAGAAGAACATCTAAGCATTAAATTTTGGAGACTGTTAGCAGATGAGTTCATGGGATTTGCTATACATTCCTTTGTTGAAACAAATTGGGAGCTGCCCCCTGAGGCCTCTGCTCATAGAATTTTAAAGTTTTCACTGAGTTACAAAAACAAAAGGAATAATATCATGGGTCAGTGGATATACTAGTAAATCATTTATTTACAGAGGCTTACTACAAAAACCCCTTAAAAACCTATAAAATATAAACAGTGTAAAATAGTTCACACCTTTTGGAAATCTGCACATGGACTTTATTCTCCACTAATGGATGCTCTTGGGCAGCTTCAGAGTTTTCGCAACTCTTCCTTCCTTCTTGGTGGCTGCACACGCACAGAAGGAATTGTTGTCTATTGTGGCTGGTGTTCTAGTAAAGTCCGGAAATCTTCAGGAACACATTGAAAATGGGATCAGTTATTAAAATCGAGTTGTTCTTCAAATTTCTCAATTAATTACCTTAGAGATGATTATTTAAAATCCATTTGCCATGATCCAACATAGCCCCTTGTCAAGGCTCACCAGCTAATTGTGTTATTAGAATTTTTAATATTTGGTTTTTTCCATTTGATCTATAGAAGTATTTTAAGATTTTATTATTTTAAAATACGCCTATGATATTTAACTGGATTGGTAGAAATTTATGGCCAAATTTTATGCATATGGCTTTGGAAGAGACTATGTTCCTCCTGTTACTGTCTATAGGACAATGTCTGTTATCTATGAACTATCCCTTTAGTGGGTGGGGTGGCAGGGCTCATATCTGAGTGAAGTATCAAAGAGAATCTTTCATTTACTCATTCATCAAGTCTTTTATGAAGTGTATAATACATGCCAAGCACAATTCTGGATGTAGGAGTACAACTGTGATCCAAAACGACACAATTCCTCCTCTTGTGGGGCTTACCTTCTAGTTAAAGAAGAAAATAAATAATTAAACTAATAAATATATAGTGTACCTTTAGGGGAGGGAAAAACACCTGTTCTATCCATCTTAGGTTTTCTGGTTGGGGCCCTATAAATTAAATTGGCTAAATACAGATTATCAAAAGAAAAACAAACGGAAGTTATTCACTTGAACATCACGCTTAAAAATGGGAGTGCCCAGAAATGTGTAATGCAAAAGGTTGATTGAAACTTGTATGTATATATCATCTTAGGCTAAAACAAAGGAAGAGGGTGTTGGACATCGAGATAGTTAGTCAAGTTATGTGAAGATGACCAGGAAAAATATTGTAAATAAGGATTAATTAATATTTTTGTGCAAATTTAAGTTTTCTCCACCGATACCATATAAGATTCCTCTTTTCCTTGGTATAGGAAAGGGAGACCTCTCTACAAATGGGAACTGTTTTTATAAATATAAATTTCCTTTGCAAAGGGAAAACTTGTGCCCTGTTTTAGAGCTTATCACAAGTCTGCTAGTTCTCAATGGCCTTTAGTTCAAAATAATCCGTATGTCCAAGATGCATATTTTTGGGTGCATAATTGGTACCTCTCATACTACAGAATGACATGACGAAAAATAAAATGGGCATAAAAAATGATGATGTGGAAAGAAGTAGGTAGGGCTACATTACTATATTTCAAAGACATCAACAATTGCAAATATGCAACTATATTTGTCTACCAATTAGAAGAATGGAAAAACTTCCAATTATAATTATAAGATGCATCCAATTCTCAGAGGTGTTAAAATGTAAAAAAAGAAAAAAGTCATCTTAAAATCTTAAATCAAAGAAATAGAGTGTGTAGTGTGTTGTCAGGAAGGTTTTACTGAAAATGATATTTAAGCAGAGACCTGAGGGAAAGGACAGTGGGAGATATATGACTATTGGGGGAAGAGAATTTCAAACAGAGGGACGAGCAGGTGTAAACTTCCTGAGGTGGGAGCATACTTTGAATTCCCATGTTGGAGGAGGGACGAATAGGCTGGTACAGCTGGAAGGCAGTGGACAGGGGCAGACCTTGTAGGGCCTTCTAGGCCATGGTAAGAAATTTAGATTTTTCTCAGAGTGAGAAGGAAAGCCAGTGTAGGCTTTGAGCTGAGGAGGGACACGACCTGATTTAGAAGTCAAAGAATCGTTCCAGCTGCTCTCCACCCTGTGGAGAATAGACAATAGGGGGAAAATGATGAAAGCAGAGCAAAAAGGTAGGAAACTATTGAAATAATCCATACAAGAGTTTATGGTGGCTTTGACTAATGGGTCAGGTGCTGGCAGGGAAGTTGATGAGAAATAGTTAAATTCTTGGTGAATTTGAGATGCTATATATAACCCAATACTTTTAAAAGCCTGTACTATTCTCTAGAGATGCCAATCATATTTGTTATGCAATTGATCTGAGACCCCAGGGCACTCTTTAGATAGGAAAGATAAAATTAATGGAAATTCCTAGTGAAAGAGTACAATTTAGAAACAAGAAGATGTCAATGTTCAGGACCTCTGGTGGAAAAGCTCAGAGAGATTCCCCATCTGGACATAGATGCTATCCTAAAACTATGGATTAAGAAGCAGAATTTCCTTGGAGAGCGAGAATAACCTATTTGCCTAAGTAGTGAATGTACTGCAGAAAAATTGAACCGATTGAAATTGGGTGAGGAAAAGCCCTGAGAATCTAGGAACCTAGTACATTTCTTTATCTCAACAAGTTGATGATCCCAGTTCACGGTCTGTTTTATGAACTCTCTGCTTAATAAATCAATCTATTTTTCTATTTTTATAATTTCTTTAAAGTGTATGTTGCTTAGTAAAATCCCACCTTTTTATTACTGAAAATAAGTGAAACAAATTTTGGAGTCCACATACCTGGGGTTGAACGTCAGGGCTGCAACCTCCTGTTTACCTGTGCTTTGGAAATTTACTTCTCTGAACTCTCAGCACCAACCTCTGAGAAAAGAGGCTAATAATAACAATACCTTCCTCATAGGATTGTTGTGAGAATTATAGGAGAGCATGTAGTTTTGGCATCCAGCACAATAGGTGATACATATTAAGTTTTTAATAATTAGCCATCAATCATAAAGGTAAAAGTATATACAGAAGAACATAATGCCCATCTGAAGGCTAACGTGGTGGCAGCAGTCATGCCCCCAGATGGAGAACCAAGGAAATCTATTGTTCTCCTACAGACAGAAAAATCTAACTCAAAAAAGAAAAGAAGAATGGGTTCAAATTGAGGCTCTTTTCCTGCCTGGGTTTTCTTCCCCTCACAATACCTTCTATGCACTCGACTTGCATGAAGAGTGCTGGCTCTCCTTAATCTAGGGTCTCCCTTGAGTTCTGTGTCTCAATAGAATCTCAGTGTTAGCCAGTGAGAATCTGTTAAGTTAATTAGGTGAGCAGGTGGAAACCTAGAGGAATAATATAACATTTGCTATTGAAATGAGACTCTTAGGGGACCTCCTTCGTGTTTACCTGGGGGGGGATCATCTTTTGTTATAATTGTTGCACATTTGGTGGGCACTTCAGAAAAGTTCTGCTGAATTGGACTGTGTTGAATTTGTTGAGCTAGACTCTTTGAATTTAGTCTGATGTCTCTCCTACTCTGTCTGTGACTCTTGCTTTCTCCTTCTGTCGCCTGCCTAAAGCATCATCTAGTTCCTCTCATGCCTCTCTCCCTTTCATTTTCCATCTGTTTGTCTCTCACTTTTCCCCATGTTGGTTTTTCACTACACATTTCTGTGGCACCTTTCACCAGAGATCCTCAGAGCTCAACATAGTTGTTACTCAGTGGGCTTTGCAGAGCACTCATCAGTGCTTCCATCAAAGGCTGAATTAACTCCCTGCTGCCCTTCACCAACCTGTAGCAAGGGCCATGCTGTTCCTGGTTAGCTTAAGGCAGCAGGGAATTAATTGTTCCCTTAGTCAGTGTGGTGGTAAACTTCTTTCATTATGTTCACAGGTTCACATTCCGCTCTTAAAAGAACCTATTTTTACTAACTTCTTGGCTGATTACCACCTTGCCTGTAATCCATTCTTATTGCAGGAAAGGTGCTGTCAAGGCAGCTCCAGGCAAAGTGGGATAATACCGTGTTTTTTGACACCTTTCAGTGTGAGCTCTGGCTTTCTTAAGTAATGGAGACAGCCTGCATCATTATTTTTAAGGAGAAAGATGTCACCATGTGGCTGAGTTTGTGTTCACTAATGTGCAGATTTGGGAGACCATCATTTTCTATTTTCCTCGGATGCATTGTCAAGAGATGGATAGAGCAGAGTGGGCCCCAATTCACATTCAATGCTAGAGGGCCTTGAAAAACGTAGGCTTTCTACAAAGGTTACAATTTACAAACGGTGTGTTCATACCCACCTGTGCAGCTGTTAGGCTGTAGTTAACACCTGTATGCATTGCGAATGAGTATTAGAAATATACATGAGAAATGCTAAGTGCAGGAAACACATATTTCAAAAAAATCTCTGCAATACCTATGAAGAATCCTCATGTTCTTGATATTATAGAGGCGAATATGCACAGTAAAAATGTTACCTTATTCCATAATTCCCAATTATTGATTAACACCTGCTGGTTCTACCTGTACAACATATATCCTATGATACTGCCAGCAATGAGAAAGAGATTTTTCTACCAGTACCCAATATTCTGTGGGTGTACAATAAATATTAAGCTACTACTGCAGTAATTGAAAGATAAAAGGAAATTTTATAAAATTGATTAACTGACAGTACTTATCATCAGCGTGATGATTCTTTTAGATTAATCACAATGCACGCACGCACACACACACACACACACACACACACACACACACACACAGTCACCATCCTTCTTTCTCTTTTCCACCGCCTCCTCTTCCTTTTTCTCCTTCCACTCCTTTTTTAATGGCTGTCTTTTCCCTTGGTCCTTTAATATTTTTTCTATAATAAATTATTTCAAATGGCAAATTTAGGTTTACCTTAATAACTTCTAATTAGTCCCTTGGTCGGTTTTCTCTCCAGCTCTCAAATTGAGCTCTATTTCTAGATCCCACAGTTCTACCTTAGGCTAAGTGTCCAGTCACTTTGAGTTGTCGACCTGCCTTCAATCTTTCTTACATCCTTCATGCAGCTTCCAGCCAACCTTTTTACTCCTCTCCTACCCACAGCCACTGACATGGTTCCTAAAGCCTGGGTCACCTGTTAGCTCCAAGCCCAGAATTCAAGACATTCTGTCAACTGCCCACACCGTTCATTCCCAGTGGCATCACTTGTTACCCTAACTCTTGGCAGACCTCTATTGCAGCCAAGTCCAGTTACCTTGAACCCCTCATACTATTGACTCGTTTCCTTCATGGTGTTTTGGAGCATTTTGCAAAGATCTTCCTTTGGCACCCTGCCAGTGCATAGGCTTCATTTCCCCATGAGTAGTTGAAACCTCTCATCTTCTTGGAAGTGTTTCTGGGGACAGTCATATATCTTTGTAAGTAATCAACATCATTTGACTTTATGTATCAACTTTGCTGGCAGCCAGCTTTTATCTGTTGCTCTGTTACTTAGCTGTCTTTCTCAAAGAATTCTCTGTGTGCTTCTTTTTCTTGTTAAATTATAAACTAATGCTTATCACTAACCTTGTTTCTGTGCATGGTATAGAATTATGTACATAATAGACACAGGTGAATGTTTCTTAACTAATCCTCATTCCCTTGTTGGTATATTCCTCGTGTCACTGTTTTTTTTCAGAGAGGTGTGAAAACTCTCTCTAGCTAGATTTTTAAAAACCTGAAACTGTAGCTATTTAACTTTTATAGAGCCCCGCATCCAGTGAGTAATCAAAATTGTGTTCATATACTAAAATAAAATAAAGAAGTTAACCAATTGTTATTTTATTGTGTTTCCATTATTAACAGAAAGTCTTATCACTTTTTTGTTACTACTTCTGCAATTGATTTTGCTATACTTTCCAATTGTTTGGGGTATTAATGTTATCTTTAAAGAGAAGTTATAAGCTCCTTTAGGAATGAACTTTGACTTCTATGCCTGTGTCTTTGTAGTATAGAACTGAGAGAGTTCAGCTGAAAATAGCAGACAATAAGTAAGAATTTGCTGCATAACCTTAAAAAAAACACGGCTCTCTTCTGTTTTGTTTTCATAAACAACCTAACACAGTCAGCAGTTAGAAACATGAATTTTGAAGCCAAGCTGAGTCTGAATCTAAATCTTTGAACTGTGTGACTCGGCCAAGTTACTAAACCTTTCTGTGCCTCAATTCATGCACTCGTAATATGGAAATCACAATAATGCTCACCTTACAGAAATGTTGTGAAGATTAAATTGAGTTAATATATGTAAAACATGTATTAGGAAAAAATATGTTGTGCAATAACTACTAAAATGTATCTGCTATTATATGTTGTCCTCAAGCACTATACTCTTGTAGGGTAGATCTCAACTTTATTTTGATCTTTGCTGGCTAGGATAATCACACTCTACTTTGAAATATTCCCCTTGAATAAATATAATAAAGAAATGCCTCATGCTCCTTTTTCTGTAGAATGATATTAATGATTAATCCTGTTAATATAAGCAGATCCAGGGATACCAGTCAATAAATAAAAATGAATAGTACAGTCAAATAAGATCTTGAGAGAACATAAACCTACAAAGTATAGCAGTAACTAGTGCTTGAATTGCTACTGCAGTATTCTGAGCTCTTGACAAGAAGGATGGGTAAGAAGTGGCATTGGTATTTTCTGGATGATGGCTTCACAGATAGGTGCTGTGTTAGAGTTATCTTTAGGAAATTATGCTTTAAATTTATGTCCTGAGTAGCTGGATCACACATGATATATTTGCCTTCAGCCCAGAGGCCCTTTCTCCTCCCACAACCATCTTAAGCCTCTTCCCACCAGGAAAATTCTTATTCATATTTCAAAACCCAACCGAGATGTCATTTTTTAATTCTTTGTTTCTCTACCTCTACCTGCATCCCCCCAAAATAAATCAGTTCTCAAAGCTACTTCCAGTACTTACTCATGTTCCTACCATTGTATTTATTACCTGTATTCTAATTTGTTTGTTTACCTGCCTGTCTTCTTTTGGGTTAGTTACATTACGGACTGGACTTTAATAAACTCCCTATCCCAAGTTCCCAGCCTAGTTTCTAAAAGCAGGCCTTAGACTGCTCTGCAATCCTGACTCACTGCCCGCCTAGTTGATAATGCACTTTAACTATCCAAAGTTTTTGTTTTGTTTTCCTTTGTTTATTGGTTCTATTAATTTTTAAGTCATTTATAAAAATGTTATAGAGTTGCTGAATAGGGAATCAAATAAAGAGTACCAAGAGCATAAATCCAATATTGATAAGAAAAACTCAATAAATTAGAAAAGTCAACGAAAGCTCACAAAGCAAAGATCTTTAAAATGAAGTATGTCGTTTCAAAGAGACATGCAGAACTCTTTAGTAATGCCTACCACCTATGCAGAGTTGGAATTCATAAACTAGAAAATCTTCAATTCTTTTTACTCACAGAAAACTAAAAACTTAAAAGCAGAAGTCATTGGTAGCAGAATAGGAAAAGTATCTGGGGGTTGGGAGTTGACATAAGATGGGCTTTAGGATTAGATGGATTTGGTTTCTAATTCCAGTTCAGCAATTTATCACTCGACTTCAGGAGATCAAAGTATCTTCTTAACCTCAGTTTCCTTATGTGTAAAATGAAATCTACCTCTGTGGGCTGCTATGAAGCTTGTATATTCCAAGTTTAGATGCTTGGCATGAGTAACTGCTAAATAAATATTACCTATTACCATCATTGGAGTAGAAAGGATCCAGATTCATTGGTGGAGGCAGTGCAATAATGGAACTATTAGCTTAGTTTAATTTCAAAAAATTCTTGAGGACTAAATCCATTGAACTTTGTTTAAAAATATTCAAATACAGATGCTACAAGAAATATTATTTGATATTCATACACTTATAGAACCACTTTATGACTGTGTATAATTTATCATTAAATATAATTTTTACTTTTTAGAAGATAGATTGGTGACAGAAAATAATTGGTGTAGTAATTTTAGTATACAATAAAATAATGATGAACGATCATTTTAGCAAAATTAATTATAAGAAGTAGATGTCTTCTGTTTTGAGTTTTCAGTGCCTGAGTATTTGATAATGTTTTAGGTTCATAGCTCAACAATATTCTAAAAGAAAAGGTTAAATATAAGCAACACTACTCTTCCCATTGCTAGTGGATAAACATGATGAACTAACTGCAATGTGAACATAGACACATGCAACTAGTTTTAGTTCCATATGTGATTAAAAGTTTGAAATCTCTCTCAAGATATCCAGCCCTGAATGCCCCTCTTAAAGTTAATAAGACTACTGAATTGTGACCATAGCTTTAGAAAATATTAAACATAAGATTTATTTGCATTTCTCATTTTCTCCACCCCTGCCCCTAAAAAAAAAATAATAAGAATGGTGCTTTTGAAAAGTTCAAGAGTTACGGCATATCAGTAGAAAGAGAATTAACATTTCACTTTTAATAACAAGCCTATTTTTAAGAGAAGAAAATTTGGTATGGTAACAATTTCATGAACCATCTTCCTCAAGGGACTGGCAACCCAATAAAAACAGAGCAAAATCCTTGTATCTGCATCATCTTAAGCATCATTGAAAACAAGAAGTTTGAACATCTCCAAGCCTGATATACTGCAGAGACCCGATTGACTCAAATGGTCCATATCTGTTATGAAGATCCCCCTCCACCCGATGTGAGAATAAAATCTTACACTGTATACTCACTTAGTATAATTGCATATTATTTCTTATATCAGATTATTAGTTGTATGTTCCTTGATAATATCACTCCATGATAGGCTTTACTTCCATTTTCAGAAGCACATCCAGAGTAAATCAAATTTAGTAACTTTTCCAAAGTCATAGGTGAGCTGAGGCAGATAGCAGATTCAATGGGCAGTATCAGAATGGCCGCTGAAGCATTGCAAGTTTCCTTGTAATTAGCTAAAAGATAATCCTTAAAAGGTACAGGAAATTTATGCCCAAAAGGAAGGATTAGGACGTATTTGGAAGCTTCAAACTTCTAATAATAATGAACTTATTTATGGACACATTCATTTTTATAGTCATTTCTCTTCTCTTTTTTTCATCTACTTCCCACCCTTCCTTAATTACAAAGGACTTCCCACCAAAGTTTCTCTCATAAAAAGGGATGGCCTGTGCCCCTCACGCTATTCAACTGATTATACACACACCGTCTTAGTTTGACAGCTCAATCAATTAATCATCACCAGTCTCCTCCTGACAACACTGACACAGAGAGCCCTTTCACTTGTCAGAAGAGAAAAAGAAAGCAAAATACATAAAAAGAAGAAGAAAAACAAAAAAAATTAGTAGATTAATACTTTATTTGCATTTATCTCTACCTCACTTATGAATGGAATAACCTAAGATTTCTAACTAAAATTTCTCACTGGCATAAAAATGCTATTATAAAACCACCTTAAAAGTAATGCAGTAATACCTTTCATTTCCATCTAATACAGTATACATGTTGAAAGAATCTAAGGCAATCTAATGATTTAAAAAAATAAACACTAATTATTTCTCACCTGTCTTTTTCTATTTAACCTTAATTATATATGATGATCATTGTTGGGATTCTGAAATAGAACTTGTACCCATGTTTTCTATTCTGGTTTTCTTAAGATTGATGCTACCTCACTTTAGAGCTCACCAGAGATAATTTCCATTTCTTGGAAGTAAAAAATAAATTCTCCCAGAAGAACTTGTTAAGGATAAGGTTCCAACTTTCACCAGTATCTAGGGAGATCTTAAAAGCTCCCAGATGGTTATAGGTAATGGATATCTCTGCCAGAGATGCTCCATGCTAAAGGCCACCATAAAGACAAACTGCCTTTATGATAGATGGTGTTACAGATAGGTTCTTTCAGTGCTGGACTTGGGGTGACCCACTGTATTCAACATGAACTAGACCCTAAGATCCAAAAAGAAGTAAATATGAATCTTAATAACTTCCTCTAAATTCATACTTATTCTCTATATATCCTTGATGGACCAAAACACATAATAGGGTTCTTATAATGGCCAGGCTCATTTTTAAGTTGTTTTCACACAATAAGTAGCAGAGATTTCAGGGATGAGGAAAAATCAGAAGCACTACTTACCTCCTTTTGGCATTATGCCAAATCCTCACCAGAGTAAAAATATTTCTGTGACCATCATCCTCCAGAACAGGCAGGAATGACACTTCACATCTCTGTCCATGGTCCTGAAGCAAATCCAGACACAAATCATGCAATTTTAGATTTTCATAATAGAGCTGAAACACTTCTTAACAAAAATGTTTGCAATTGTGTATTTTGCAATAGGAGGTAAATTTTTCAAATTAGTTTAGGGTTGTTTAACATGGAAAGAAAGGTAGGTAAAAATGCAATAGATGCTAATTTAATAGGTTCGTTTGTTATACACTTAGAGCAGATGCTCAGTTGAATACATTATTCATTGTTAGTTTGTAAATTTATGGAAGTACTTTAAAATTAAAAAGAGTACAAATATTACCTGATTTCTTACATATTCAACTGCATCTAATAAAATTTGGGCAACTTTACTTATTGAGATGTGCAGATTTTACATGTTTTATTCATTTAAATTCAGAACAAAAAAAGAAAAACTTTGATATTTTATAATTGCACTCAAATTATTAAGTGACACTTGGATTATGAAATGCAAGGTATTCAAGTATTCCCAACTACTGTACTGATGAGAGGGATCCATGGATTCTGCAGCAGAAATGTTTAATGTATCAATTTAAACCAGTTCTGTCCTTTATCAGAAGGGAAAATAAAATAAATACTCCCCTAGGGGCTGCTAAAGAGAAAATCACATTCTTCCATCCCCTGTCAGGTATTCCAATGAAGCTGAGATTGCACCTGCTTCATCTTTAAATAGGCACTGAATAAAAATTGTGTCCCCTACTACATGGATTTCCAAAGCAATTCTTTAAATTCTGTTTCTTTTCTCTCCTTGAAACCCACCTACTACTGTTTCTCGTGGCATATCAAAAAATAAATGTGAGTGAATACATAGGAAGAATCATGTAAGGACATAGGAATGGTGATGGATGCCCTCAAAATAACTAAGCATTTTTTTCTATTTTTATTTTTATTTAAAAAAAATTGTTGATACTGATTTTTTCTTCTTAACCACAGCTCTTTCATTAGTTTCAGAGCTGGAATGAATCTGAACACAGGAATTCTATTTATCACTAAAGCCCATTGCCAGTGTGTAAAGGAAAAACGGTTCCAGACATTCTCTTACCATTCTGGAAAAATTTCATCCTCCTAGTAATGTCTTATTGTTTTCTGAATAATCCTAAAAGATTTTAAAATGAAAAAAAAAAGGCACACACAGGTAAAGAATTGTTGGGGGGTATTGACATTATAATAAAGAGAACTACAGAGAAATGTGTGACTTGTTTGAGGATTTCAGGACACTGAAGTCATTATTTGCCTTATGTCTTAGAGAAATGTACACGTTTTATGTATTTAGGATTTAAAGGGAAAATCAGGGTTTTTTTCCATCAAAATTTAATCTGGAATGTTTTCACCCTATCCTTCCTCCTTTGGGTATTTGAGCTTATACATTTCAAACATAAATAGCAGAGAGATACTTTTAAAAACTAATGTTTATGCCATTAGTTCATGAAACACTTTTGTAGGATGTTATCTCTTTGGTGACTTACGATCAATTTTCTCCTATTCTGTAACAATTTCAAAATAACCGAAATACTGCTCTGAATGATTATTATTGAAATTTCAGTTATTTTAGCTTCCCTTTTTTCCACCCACTGTGTCTAATCCACCCACTGACTACTTACTGTTTTGCTACCTACTCCATCCTTTTCACTTCTATCTCTATAAATTAGGTGCTCTCTACCAGAATTCTGAATGTTTCCATGGCCCCCAAACCCCTTTATTTCTGTTTTCTATGTGGCTTTCAATCTACCCTACTCCTCAGAGTTAAATGACATTTCTAAAACCTATTTTGATGATCATTTACCCTCTGTTAAAATGTTTCATGAGATCCCTTCTTTTGGTAGAATATTTTAACCTGATACTTAAGGCCCAGATTTATCTGACTGTGACCTGTTTTCCCAATCTCTCATTGCATTAATTTTTCACAAGAGTTCTTCTTTCTGGGTAGGGTGTTCTATGGATTGTCTACTGAACATTCCATCCTTACCTCCTACCTTTTTGGACTATGCTCATAGTGTGCTCAGGACCTGGATCCCCTGTGCCTCTCCCTTCACCTATAAATATTAAACATAAGCCCTTCCTCCTCTTCTTCACCTTCCATGAAGCCAACTCTACCACGACTTCACAGAGTAATCCCATAATTCATGCCTTTATCATTCATTCTGCCAGTTAATTATTCTCCTTCTTTGGCTATCATGTAATTGTTTCCCCTAAGTACCGTCTAAACTAAAGACTCCTCAGCATTTCTCTTTCTTTTGCATTCTCAAACCACTTAGCAAAATGTTGGCATAGGGGGAGAAATGTATGCCTAGATGCAAATGCGTAGATGCATAGGTGGTAAAAAAAAAATTGATACAGACATACTCAACTCCATTATACAAGGAGCCCGATAACTTTATTCATTGTTTAGGTATTAAACATTCAAAACAATGAATTAGAATTGGGGGGGGGGTAAGCATTTTGGCTATTTATAGCTTTAAGGTAGCAAAAATGGATATCGGTATATATCTGTGTTTTTTACTTGTTATAAGTTAATACTGTAAAGTAAATTGTGGCACTCTAAATTCCTCATGATCATATTCCTACTATCAATGTTTCCTATGATTTATTCCCTTTATTTCATATCTGAACTATTTCAAGGTATAATGGTTGTAAATTACCTCGGTCTGCTCACTGTATGCCCCATCCATGATGACTTCAGCCCTATTTTTCCATTCCAATTCATTATATATAGTCTGCAAGACCTGTACTTCCCCTAGATACCCAAACTCATAACTTAACCTTTAAATGTAAAGATAAAATATTTCCTGGCCAAAACTGACACCAGAATTCATGAAAACTACTCATTTGCTAAAGCACTAAAGCTTGGAGAAAGGAAAAGCCACCACTTTATACCTGGTTTCATTAATATGAATAAAGACTAATTATTTAGTTTCAAATGGAACTTGTGGCGGAAATGTACAATGGTATGGTCACTTTGGAGATCAGTTAATGGTTCTTCTAAAAGTTAAATATAAAATTACATATGAACAAATAATTTTACTCCTAGATATATATCCAAAATAATTGAAAATGGATGTTCAAAGGAAAACCCATACATGAATGTTTGTAGAATCTTGATCTATAATATCCAAAAGGTAGAATCAACCCAAATGTCCATCAATGAATGAATGGATAAACAAAATGTGGTATACCCATACAATTGAAAATTATTTGGACACAAAAAGGAATGAAGTACTGATTCACACATGCTATAGTATGCTGAGTTTGGAAAACATTATGCTAAGGGAAAGAAGCCAGTTACCAAAAGACCACATATTTTGTTATTCCATTCACTGCCTATAGGCAAATCTATAGAGACAGAAAGTAGATTAGTGCTTGCCTTAATGCTAGAGACAGGGAATGGGGGACAAAGTATACCTAAAGAATACAGATTTTTCCTTTCTATTATTTTAATTTTGAAACATTAAGGGGGTACAAATATTTTTGTTACATGCACACTTTGTATAATGCCTAAGTCAGGGTTTTTGCTGTAGCCATCACCAGAATACTGTTCATTGTACCCAATAGGTAAGTTTTTAGCCCTCAGCCCCACCTACCCTATTCCCTTCTTGGTTTCCAATGTCCTTTATATCTCTTTTTGCCCATTTGTACCCTCATTTAGCTCCCACTTATTAGTGAGAACATGTGGTGTTTGTTTTTCCATTCCTGAGATACTTCACTTAAGATAATGGTCTCTAGTGCCATCCAAGTTGCTGCAAAAGACATTATTTCATTCTTTTTTATGGCTGAATAGTGCTTCATAGTATATATATATATACCACATTTTCTTTATCCACTCATGAATTGACAGGCACTTAGGTTGATTCCACATCTTTGCAATTATGAATTTTCCTTCAATAAACATTCGAGTGCAGGTGTCTTTTTTAATATTAACATATGGTATGCAAAAAAGCTGTTTAAAAAATGGAGCTTAAAACAAAAAGATGAATGGCCATCTACATTGAGACATTTACTCATAGATGACAGAGGAGTAAAAAAAGCACAAGCAAAATTTAATGCTGCCTCCTGACCTCCTAGTCTCATTGGAAAGGAAGTGTAGGAACTGTTCCGGAAGAGGAGATTGCATTAAGAGTTATAGTTTCTATTCAGTCCAGGGGAGAACTGATTTTAGTGCTAACTAATAGAAACTTTAATGTGCTAATGTTAAAGAAGCCAAGAGTCCTTAGAGAGCTGTATTCTTTCATTACAAGTCAGAGAAAAGACAGGGAGCCTGTAAGAAGGTCTCAGACAGGTGCAGTAGCATTAGCATGTGCCAAGTGTATGTATATTTACCTCTGGTTATGCTGGCGAGAAATCAGCAGGTCTCCCTTTTCTTATAGGGTCAGCTGGATATAGTCTGATTTGTATTGCCAGAGGACAGCATTTGAGTGTCAAACAATCTAAGCACCTGGAGGTTGAACAGATGTTTAGGAGTACTGGATGCACAAGGATCTGAAGATTGCAGCACCCTAAGTAGAAATATCATTAACCCTCTTAAAACATGTAGCATGAGTGACTAAATTCAAATTATTGTGCTCAAAAGAATTTTTAAGCTCCTCTATATGAAGTTTTATTAGCCAGTTTAATATCTAGGGTTTATAGCCTTTATTTCAGGGAATGATCTAATGATCAAGAAAGAAAGTCACATGACTTAAAAGCATGAAGCCCTGGATTGGGCCAGTTCTCGGGACTACTGGTAAGAGCATTGCACTATTGCTCATACCCACCTGGTTTTTGCTCCTGAACTGTATCGTGTTCACAAATGTACAGAATAATTGTTCTGCAGATGTATCTCACATGTCCGGAAAAGAGGCCATGAATGATATCCAGGGCTACAAATGTCTGATTATTCTTTCCTTTGAATCCATTCCCAAACATAAAAAAAATAAGGAAATTATAAATGCAAACACCACGTCTTCAGTTGCAAATCATCACCTTCCACCACCAGAGACTTTCTTCAAAAAAACACATTTTCCGCATGGCAATATTTAAGAGCTCTAGATTCTGATTAACTTTGTTAATTTCCCACTATTTTTTAATAAACTGGATTTTTAATGTAAGGGCTAATGAAGGTTTCTAATGACTACATTAGAATATGGCACACAAGTGACACAACTCTCCTTCTTTTGCCACCCAATTTAGAATGAAAATATTAGGACACCAGAGGAGGAAACTAACTGAATAAATATTTTAAAATGCTATCTACCATTTTCAATGTAAAAACTAAAGATTTTTAATAATGCAACCAAAATATGTCATGTAGGTTATATACTAAGCCTATGTTACTAGCAGCATTGATAACATCCTCATAGGTAGGCATCTTCTAAATGAAAAATAGAGGCAAATATATACCCAGGGCAGTTGGAACCAAACACTGCCTGGCTCACAAGTGCAGTTTGTACTAGAAACTTCTAAAAACCATAGACACACACACACATACAGAATATAAATTTTCAAATCTCTGTTTTTCTCTGCTTCTCGCTCTCTTTCTCTCTCTCACTCTGTTTTGCCTCTAACATTCCACCACCCTCTTCACTCTTGATACATTTAGTATAATGTTGATATACTAGTAAAAATGCAGATGCCATGCTGACAAATGCTTGTGATTGGCCACAGTTTCTCAATTACGCCCTCCTGATACTTTTGCATACTCCACTATGGAGTATTTTATGTGTGTGTGTGTGTGTGTGTGTGTGTGTGTGTGTGTGTGTGTGCGCCATGTTTTCTTTTTGGCAGGGGGCAGGCATAGCATATGACAGTGTAAAATTGCCAGTCTGACAAATTGTATTTCTCTTGTGCAATTTTTTTTTAAATGTCCACATTTATACTCCTTCCATCTTTTGTCTTCTTCTCCACGTGCCTTGCACTATTGAGTGGTGTCTTTGATTAGAGTACATGAACCAGAAAAGAAGAATGGGATCTTGCTGAATGGGAGAAAATCCCATTGATAACTTTGGTGGTGTTTGCTCACTTACCTGGAAATGGCTCGAAGCTTCTCAGTATTAAAAGGAGTGTTGGATTTTTTTTCCTGTGCTTCCCAAGTAAAGGATTAGGGAATACCAGGTTTTTGTAATTATGATAAGTAAAACTGTTGAAGTTTGCCTAAACTGAGATTAAATTAGGAGTATATGATGTGTTCAAGACCCACCCAGCATAATTATTCACAGTAAGGTCACTAAGAAATATGCCAGCAGGCTGAGAATTATTTGGGTTCCTTTTATATTGATTTTTTCTCCTTTTATTCTTTTTTCATTGTTAGGTTTTGAAACTATTTCTATTTGCTCACCCAGTGCTGTTTTTTTTTCTAGTAGTAAATAAGTTGTTACCAGTCCCTTATAATAACAGAAATCTGTTATCTCTTGCAACAAAAATCCCTGAAAGCAAGTTAATTCTTTATTACTATTCATTGTAAAAGAAAGGCAGTATACTGTACAGCTGTATTTTATTGGAAAATAGAATCTTCCTCTATCGTGACAAGGCACCATGTATCACTTGGCCCTACAAAGAGGGGTGCCCTAGGGTCAGGAAAGACTCCAACGGGGTGTGAATGGCACTACCAAACTGGACATGCAAATTAAGTTTTTATCATAAATCCATAGGTCACCTTCCTAAGAGTGTTGTATAAGTACTTGAAGTGTATTTTCATACCATTTTCTTACCTTGGAGGGTAGGACTTAGAAAATATTGATATGGATCACAGTTGATATTTACAAAAGAAATATCCCATGATTTCCTACTGTAAGCATCTTGCCCAGTACTTCTCCTTGCCCTCTGCCACCTCCCCCATGAACCCCCCATACTGAGAGTAATGGGTGAAGTAGAAGTTTAGGTACCTATAGGGTGTCATGCACTCTGGGGCCGAGTCTAATCACTTCCTAAGTACACCAGATCAGGGCCATAGATTTCCTCTAGGTGCTCGATTTATGAAGATCTGGGAGCCACCTTTGCATTCCCATCATGCAGAGCAAAAACATGCTTGTTGAATTTAAGGTGATTTGCTGAAATTTAAGAAAACTTAAGAGGTCTATCATCTCCTTTCTTACTCTTTCTTTTCCTCCCATCTCAGGGTGAAATTCCATTGACATTTTGTGATGGAAATGCGATTGAATGTTATGTAATCTTTAGCGTGTCCCCGATCTGAGAAGACTAAGTTAGTGTCAGCCATAAAAATGAGTTGGCTCACAGTAGAGGAATGGATTTCTGATAAAAAAAGAAAGCCTTGAAGAGTAGACCAAAAAAAATAATGATCTTGGACTATTGCAATGGAGGCTGAGGCAGCTGGCAGGCAAAGGATTGGGCAAAGAGAAGGAAATTGTGAAGACCTTGGGTGTGCTTGGGCATAAAGCCTGGCTGCAAGGGAGCAGGGAAAACAGATGTGACCTACTTTTTAATTATACCTCAGGCGGGTATCCTTGGGACTTGGTTTTGGGATTATATATATGTAAATCTTTCTCTGAGTCATTTTCTCCCCAGTATTTACTGTAAAAAAAAAAGCTTTATAATAAAATATTCAAGTTTTTATAGTTATACCTACATATATATATATATATGTGTGTGTGTGTGTGTGTGTGTGTGTGTGTATACACACATGCATATGGGTGGTTCAAAATATTTTTCTTAGAATAGGTGAGGTTTCGACTGAAAATGAATTATAATACAAAGACAAACAATTCTTGATTAGAAATGGGTTTTCTGTATAGAAGCAAAATGATTCACAATCAAGATCAGCCATTTCAGGCTAGATACTATATAAACATAGATAAATAAGCAAATCAATCAGCCAAACAACCATCTTCCATGCTTGGAGTTTGGAGAAAAAAATGTGGCTCTTCAATAGACCTTGAAATTTTCACAGAAAAAAAAAGTATATTTCTGAGTCGTGTTGCCCTTTACTTGACATTTCTAACTTCAGAGCAAGGACTCAAGCCTATTTTCACATTGTTCATAGAGCTGTATGTGGGGAAATACCTATTCCACAAGAGTTCCTATTGTGGGCAGGACAATGAATGCTGTAAACATACACACAAATTGCAGAGATTTCTTGCCCTGCAGAAGCTCATAGTATTGAAAGGCAGATGTGTAAACATATGTATACAGTAAATAACAACAGTAAGCGTGTATGCCATGTTTGCTGTGTGCCAAGCTCTTTTCTTATATATACTCATTTTGTCCTCAGAGTGGCCCTGTGAAGAAGACATCAGTATTATCCTGTTTCACAGATAAGAAACACAGAGATTGAATTAACTTGTCCAAAGTCACACAGCTATTAAATGACAGAGTTGGGAGGTGCAACTAGGCAGTTTAGCTCCCCAGTTTGTAATTTTAACTGTAGTGCTATGATGGAAAAACATAAGGGGTATAATGGGAATGTAAATGATGGAAATCGTTAGGGGTAAAAAAAGGTATCATCCAGAGAGATAAGCCTGAGTTTATTCTTTAAAAATATGTAAATGTGAGGATCAGGGAGAGAGGAAAAAGAGTCAAGGATTTGCATTCCTGGTAGGCTTATTTTTTGTTAATTATTTCTTGTTTTACTAAACAAGGCTTCTGTACAATAGATTTCACTACTTCCATTCAATCAACTATACTTCAATTAAGAAGAAGGGAAAAAATTTGTTTTCCTCTTATACCATGCTTAAATAAATTGGCCAGTGTGATGGAGTGAAGAAATAGATACCCTGGTTGATCAGTTGCATGTGGTGGGGTGGGAGGGGGAGTTATTGATTTGACGTAATATAAATGTGATAAGAAAGCATCTACCTGATGTAAAATATTTCCACTTCCAGCCTCCCTATGCTTTGGTGTTACAGCATTTAAGGCAGCAGATGTTATCTGGAAGGGATAAGCTCTTTGATGGTCATGAACACATTAGCTCACATTACTTTTATCTGTTTCCTAGCAAAGACCAAAACGGCTGAAAACAAGGCAAGTAAGGCAGAGGACAAAGAGGTTATGAATGGTAGAATTTGGAGAGGAGAAGAAAACCAGAAAGAATGGGGCACACCTTGGGGACCATAACAGGCCAAGATAGGCAATGGTGCTGGGATGTGGGGGTGAGCAAGAGCGAAACAACAGTCTCAGTTGCACAGCCAAATATTGCACTCAAATGCCCAGGAGTGTCAATCTTGGAAATACAGTTCCAAAAGGAAATGGATAATATTTTCGTCCCGTGACTGGGGAGCTGGGACAATTATCTACATCCTGAAGGGGCAGAATGGAGAGGAAACAAATAAATCTTTAGGTGCACATTTCTTCCTTGGCTGATTATACATACAGTAGGCAGGCTCAGAAAATGTTAGAGCTTAGAGACCACCCAGTTCCCTACGCTGAGTGTCTGGTCTGAGATCCAAGGTTACTCTGCCAGTTTACTTGTCCCCCCAATATACGGTGTAATCACCATAAGTTTTGCTCTCCTTGATGAAACTGTGCACCCCATCTGCTTCCAGACATTATGCTACAGACTCTGATGATCTTCCCAAGAGCACAATGCCCCTTGTAGAAACTCATGTAACCTAAGTAGGGTAGATGCCTCCTTTTGCCTTCCCCTTTTCCATGAATAAAGAGTGGCTTTCCTTTTCACTGCTTGTTCTCCTCTCAATGATAGATACCTGGATCCAGGGAAGATATATGGCATGGGTTGCCTGACTTAGCAGATAAAATTGAGGCATGCCAAGTTAAATTTTAATTTCAGATAAAAGTTATACTTTGGGGGCATAAGTAATAATATATTGCACACAATATTTAAAAAATACTTTGTGTAAAAAAATTTAACTGAAATTCAAATTTAACTATCCTATATTTTACCTGGTAATAAGATATATGGCTTACTGGAAAGAACACAGACCTTGGTGTTTAACAGAATAGGAATTCAAATAGTAGATCTGCTACCTAGCAGATGTGAGACTTTAAAGACTATTTAACCGAGAGGTGAAAGACCTCTACAGGGAGAACTACAAAACATTGAGGAAGGAAATCACAAAGGATGTAAATAAATGGAAAAACATATCATGCTTGTGGATCAGCAGAATCAACATTGTTAAAATGTCCATACTATTCAAAGTGATTTATAGATTCAATGCAATCCCCATTAAGATACCAACGTTATTTTTTGCAGATCTAGAAAAAATAATTATACACTTCATACAGAACCGTAAAAGACCCTGAATAGCCAAAGCAACCTTAAACAAAAAGAACAAATTGGGAGACATCACTTTACAAGACTTCAAGCTATACTACAAGGCTATCATAACTAAAACAGCATGATAGTGGCACAAGAACAGAGACTTAGACCAATGGATCAGAACAGAGGACCAAGATATAAAACCATCCTCATATTACCATCTGATCTTTGACAAAGCAGACAAAAACATACACTGGGGAATAGAATCCCTATTCAATAAATGGTGCTGGGAAAATTGGATAGCCACATGTAGAATGAAACAGGAGTAGCACCTCTCACCACTCAAAAATTAATTCACGAGGGATAACAGAATTAAACTCAAGGCATAAAACTATAAGGACTCTAGAGGAAGAGGTCAGAAAAACTCTTATAGATAATGGCCTAAGCAAAGAATTATGATGAAGACCCCAAAGGCAATCACAGCAACAACAAAAATAAATAAATGGGACGTGATTAAATTAAAAAGTTTCTGCACAGCCAAGGGAACAATCAATAGAGTGAATAGACAACCTCCAGAAGGGGAGAAAAATCTTTGCATGCTATACATCTGATAAAGGGCTAATAACCAGAACTTACAAAGAACTCAAGTGAATCAGCAAGAAAACGTCAAACAACCCCATTAAAAAGTGGGCAGAAGACATGAACAGAAGCTTTTCAAAAGAAGATAGACTAATGGCCAATAAACATATGAAAAAATGCTCAATGTCTCTAATCATTGGGGAAATGCAAATAAAAACCATAATTAGATATCACCTAACTCCAGTGAGAATGGCTTTTATCAAAAAGTCCCAAAACAACAGATGCTAATGCAGATGCGGAGAGAAAGGGACTGTTAGTGGAACTGCAAACTAGTCCAACCTCTACAGAAAGTAGTATGGAAATACCCCAAGGAACTAAAAGTAGACCTACCATTTGATCCAGCAATCTCACTATTGGGTATTTACTTAAAAGAAAAAAAAGACACTTTATAAAAAAATATATATAAGAAGACTTCAATGTTTATAGCAGCACAATTCACAATTGCAAAGATGTGGAAACAACCCAAGTGTCCATTAATGCATGAGTGGATCAATAAAATGTTGTATATGTACACCATGGAATATTACTCAACCATAATACAGTGATGAAATAATACCTTTTTTAACAACCTAGATGAAACTGGAGACCATCTTTTTAAGTGAAGTATCCAAGAATGAAGGGACAAAAACCATATGTACTCACGACTAAATTGAAACTTATAGATCAGCACTCATGTACACATATGGTAGTAAAATTCAGTGGAAATCAAGTAGGTGGAAGGGGAGAAGAAGCAATAGGTAAATTCACATCTAACGGGTACAATGCACACTATGTGGGTGATGGTCACAATTATAACCTTGACTCAAACTGTACAAAAGCAATTCATGTAACCAAAATGCTTGTACCACCGTAATATTCTGAAATTAAAAAGAAAAAAAAAATCACCTAGTCTCTCTAAACTTGTCTCTTCCCTTAAACAGACATAATAACTATCACAGGGTTGGTAAGAGGATTAAATAAGCTAATATATGAGCTGTGCGGTAGAACGCCTTCAAAGTGAAGGGTCTCAATAAGTCGTGGCTCCATCTGGGACACATCAGCATTAGGAAGGTCACATAAAAACTGATAATAATTACTGTTGATAGAATTTAATTCTCTAACCTTCTAGCAGCATTTTCATTGTCTAGATACATGATCAGTATTTAATTGTCATGTATTTTCTTAAAGCTTTGGGGGTTGCTTTTATGTAAAATATTTCATAATCTAACTAAAATCTGTCAAAGCTGATGTTTCTCTGCAAATTCCTCCATAAAGTTGTTTATCGTGCTCCTGTGTTTGATTCTCAAAGCTGTTCTGTAACTCTGTCAATTAATTGCCACTCTCCCTTTTATCCTATTAGTGCAAGTGAATTTAGCAGTACCACAGCTCCCTGCCAGTGAGTTCTCTGTCTTTGTGCGTTTCTTTCTCTGTTTATCCCTCTGTCTCTCTTTCTGTCACACGTACACACACACTCTCTCTCTCTCACCTGACCTTGCCTGAGAAAAGAGTACATTTATCTGTCTCAAAAAGAATAGGGTAGGTGTTCTAGAGATTTTTTTAAAAATGTATTTTCTATTTAGAGAGGAAAGAAAGAAAGAAGGAGGAAGGAAGAGAGATAACCCCCAAGAAAGTCAAACTATCTATTTATTTAGTTATGTGTTTTGGGTTGCATTTTGCATTAATCGCTGCCACACACAGGAGCCCTGCAATTTATTATTGGTGATAAGTGTGGACAGTAGCTATTATTTTCTCTCCCTGTTCTAAAATGTGGCATAGTGGGACACTTAGATTTATGGAACATGCATTATTCAAAACTCCAGTTCTGGGATGGCTTAGCAGGAAGACTCCCAGCTATTTCCATAACCCTTTTTCAAAATTCCTCCTTGCTTGCTTTGTTCGTTTCCATACCATGGTGTTAGAAATCACACAAAACTCGGCAGTGAGAGAATTCATCATGGGCATTTATCAGTACGGCATCTTTCACAAAGGGGAATGACTAGGAACCCCCTATTCTACAAAATCCACAGAAAAGCCTTGAAGGACGCAAGCAGATTTTCACTGGAAGCAAAGAGATGAGCACCTAATACTCCAGCAAACTATTTAAGTGTTAAAAACCTAATTGATACAGTTTTTCCCCCAAACTTGAGTGTGCTAGTTCTAGTAATTATTCTATGTATCATCAATCATGTTAAGACATTTTTTCACCCAATATTTTAGTGTCATACATGTGCAAGATAGTTGAAGTGAAGAAAAAAAAATTAGAAATTTGAGAAGGGTATACAATAAAAAAGAATTAAAGAATAGAAAATATGTCCATAATATTTTAACTGATATATGTAAAGTAAATAAATTTACACATTTATTGTCATAGCACAATACTTATATAATAATTGCTACTAACAATAATCATTATTGTGTGTGTATAATTTTAAGAGTGCTTTACATAAGTGTGAATTATGCATAATTAAAATATATTCAACTTATCAGGCATAAGCAATCCGTCTGAAAATGCTTCTGAACTAACAATATGGGAGGTGTAAGCTCTAACAAGAGTAAGTTGGGATACTCACCAATGGGAGAAGATTGAAAATGACATTTCGATGTCATGGTAACCTAAGAAGAATCAATAGGATAATGTAATCCTTGGCTATAAACAACAGAGAAGAGACAGATAATAGGGGTTGTGGTTAATAGACTTAGCTCAATACAGCTGCTGTATAATTCTCATCCTATTTGACTATTATTTCTCTAGTTTTCAAAAGGTTAGATTTGTGAGACTGAATTTCTTAGTATCAGGAACCATATTTCATATTCCATAGCTCCTAACTTGCCTAATTTTGTGCCATCATCCATACCCAGTTGTGTTTGTGTATGACAAATAACCATTTATGGACACCTACTATTTGTCAGCTACCATGCTATATATTTTTTATATATTCAAGATTTTAGTAAATTTTTATAACACTGTGAGGAAGTTTCTATTACTGTCCTCATTTTAGAGATTCTGAAAACGTGGGGAAAAATTTGGTTGCTAAATTCCTCAAGAATTTCTCAATATTGACACATTTGTTTCTCAATATTGATAGAAAGTAAGACTTTGCTTCACAGAAAACAGCAATTAATTGAGAGTTAAAATAAACTGTGATTTACTGTAATTCCCTTAGCTAGAGCCTTCTGGGAACAACCCAGCAAAGAAAGTACCATGCATTGGGTTTAGGTTGAATCTGCTGGACCTCTCCTAGCCCACTTCAGTATAGCATAGTGGTTAAAGGCAGGGACTAGACGGCTCAGGGTTGCATCCCAGTCATGCCATGTACCGTCATGTGACCTTGATCAAGTTATCCAAATGGGAAGAGTGATAGCAGTCATGTCATAGTTTTGTTGTGAAGATTAAATGAGTGAATAACTATGTATTACTTAAAGCGGTACCTGGCACGTAGTGAATGTTATATAAGTGTTAGCTATTTTAATTACCTGCACTCTTGTATTCTGAGCTGATTGAGACTTCAACAAGATTTTTTTTTCCAGTAGGAATAAGCAGAGACCTTTAGACAAGTGCAAGGGAGGACCCCAGGCTCTACTCTGTTGCGGTAGAGAGATAAGATAGAACTTTAACTCTTGACTCTCCAATCCTGTCTTCCCAGGTCAGTTCACAATTTTCTAGAGGAAATCAGTAATGACAATTCTGACCATTTGAATATCTTATGATTTTAACTGGAGAGAATGAGAACATGCTACCAATCAGATATATATAAAAAAAAAAATCCAAGGCCACTTCTTCCCTGGTAACCTGAAAAGAACCTCTTCTAAAAGTGGCAAATTTGTCTTTCCACAGCTTATTATACAGTAGAATATTCTGCTCACCAAGGTGAGAAGCATTCTTAAACTAGAACCTTTTCTTTATTTCCTTGTTTACTTGATTGGTGTATACAAGTGGGTGGTTTGGGGGAAAAAATGATTGAAAGGGAAAGGGAGGAAATAGGGCATTTAAAAGTGTTCGGAAAAAGTCACCACAATTGCTCCATGTTTTGTAGAATTCCAGATGAGACTAAGACCTCTGGGGTCAATATGGGCTAAGGAAGCTGGTCACAATAGTGGACTGAGGAACCTGTTTACAAAAAACTCAAAAAAATGTTATCTGGCCTGTGAGCTATTTATGAATATGTTTAAATTAACATTAAAGTGTGAATCTGAGTTTTCAGTTACTGGGGAAATAAAAGAATAGGTAGGCTGAAGAGAAGCCATATTTTAAAAATATGCCTTATATGTATTTTTCCCGTTAACATTAATAATACATGTTCATTGATGTATGCATAAAATAGGCATCCGTCTCAATACCCAGATGTAACCAATCTTAACATTTTGGTGTGTAGTTTCTCAGCTTTTTCTATGCATATATGCAACAGTGCTATTCATACTATTTAACAATCAACATGACAATGTAAATTAATATATAAATCAATATGCAAGTCCCCAAAATTTAAATTCCACTTTATTTTCTAAATATATTCAATTGTATTTATTACAAATCTACTTACCAAGCAATACAAGCCATGGTGCAGATTTTTCATTAACTCGTTCTTAATAATTTCCAAGTCAGTTGATATTTAAAGATAAGTGGTATCTTCTGCTCCCCTAGATGTGTTATATTATTTGATACTTCTGTCAACAAGGAAATAATGTTCCAGTCTGCATCATGGTTTGACATAACAAAATCTATCAAATTGTCCCAGTGATGTTTCCATTAAAGTGATAGTCATTGGGTGATTGCAGTCCCAATAATTAGAGAGTTTCTCTTAACATTAATTATATTGCCAATAGCACTTCATCTGCTTTCAGCTTCTGCTCAACTAATAGATATAACGATAAAAATATTCTAGCCCTTAACATGTTGCCTCATATTTTAAAAATGTAGTAGATACCTTTTTATTGACTCAGTCACAAACATCATTTATTGGAGAGACATATTCGAATATATGGAACCTGCTTTTGTTTTTCAAGCAAGAAAATGATGCAGTAGGACAATAAGAACTGAGATCTGTTGCTAGCCTTCTTGGACTAGAATTCTTTTCTGCCACTGAAATTTTTGTCTATGCCTCAGTTTCCTTACCCATAAAATGGGAGTGTTGCTGGTAATTGTAGTACTCAATGAGTGAATATATTTTAAAACAGGTGCCTGGCATGAAGCATATTTTTATATAAGATTGGCTCTAAGGTTATGGATAAAGTTAATGTTAACAACCATGACTAGCAAGCATTTGATGGTCCATTTTAATGTCCCATTAAATGAAGGTAAATTGTCCCATCAGTTGGATATTACATTCAGTAGAATGGTAAAAAAAAGAAACTATCACATGAGGCTTCCCTGGGTCCAGTGGAATAGGCTCTCCCATGTCCCATCTGTCCCTCCCAGCTTTCCTCCTGTCTTTGGAGTGTTGGCCGTTTCGTCAGAGTCTGAAATACCAGATCTACACCTGTGGCAGCTCCCCTTATTCCCTTGTTACATGTTCTCCCTTATTTCTTGGCTTTTCCAGATCTCAAGTGCTTCAGAAGTGGGCCACCTGAGCATCAGACACATGTCCACTAGGTCCTAGGACACTGGGGGCCGTCCCATGAGCAGCTGGCGGGCTGGTGGGTGGGAAAGATTAACAAGCAACAGTGAGGCTCCCTGGAAGTGCATACCTAGGGCTCCTGGGCTGGGCTCCAGTGGTCTTTGAGGAATATAACTTTTGACACCTCAGAACAATGGTTATTTATTCACCTGTATGGAGGTATTACTATTTATTAAAAACTACTAGTGCTGTATTAGTGTGCCTTTTGGATATAATCCCTGTACCCATGTATATTTATGCTCTCATCCCTCTATTAATGTTTATCACTATATGGTAAACACTTTATATAAACCATCTTATTTTAAATAATAAAGTGTCCTAAATGAAATTTGGGCCTTCTCTAATTTCCTCAGTCTTTTCATTCCTCTCCAGAGTCATGGATTCGGTCTTATGCATTCTCGTGTCTTATATCTAAGGAGTAAGGCATCGAAACATTTTGAAATAAAGGTTTCTTTTTTTATGTTCTCGAATTTATGAAGCATACTCTTTTTTGAGATATAAAGCCTTATTAGAAGCAAATATCTGTATGAAGAGCAGTTTGAACAACTGAAATTATAGAAAACACCATAATGACTGAAAAAGATTAGCAAAAATGTTGAAGAAAAAATTCTATGAACTTTCTTTAAAGTGTTCAGTTCTTCATAGTTCTCTTGGTTTCTATTTGTTTCTTAAATAGGGATATTGTTGAGACTGGACTTCTGGCATGCAAATGTTGTACTGTATCTTTCATTTGCTTTCTACCCATTGGTCGTGAATATGGACGCCATTTACTCCTGTGATTAAAACATAGTCCAGTAATTTGCACCTGAATTCAATTACAGCCTTAAAATAGGTTCTCCACTGAGACCTTACAAAGTAACTCTAAGTTATTTTACTCCTGTTCTCATGCTGAGTAATAATACTAGCAAAATCTTAGCCCAACCCTCATCCAATCCTGTTGCTTTTGCACACAGACACTCCTAAAGGCTTCTTTCCATGTTTCAGACTCATTAACACTAGTTTGATTATATATCATGCTTGGTGGACATCCATTCTCCTTCCAAACTCGTAAAATAAACAAAACACAATTTTTAAAAATATTTCTATACCACATTTACCATACTTCTCTATTGATATGTATCACTTTGTAATTTATTTTTCTGTTTCTACAGAATAGATATTTGTCCAAGTTACATTGGCATCTCTGTGTTTAGCATGGTAGCTTAAGTCTGAAAGGTGTTTAAAATGTGTTGGTATATGAGTAAACAACTAAGAAGTGCTGTATATGAAATACTATAGTGGGTAAAACTATATATTATTAGATATGACCTCAGTGATTATTTTGAATTGTAGTTTTAAAAAAGATGGGGAGGTACACTTAGGTATAATAATATATTTTCCTCAATTATGATTGCTTCGAAGTATGGGGGATGCATTCTAAATACCTATAACTCTTTCTTAAAAACCCTTTATGCATATGTCATTCATGATTTGACCTAAACTCTTCTCCATCTTGTGTCTTCCAGGGTAGGAAGTTGTAATGTTTACTATTACCTTTGTAAGATAGCACTTCCTTTAGCTAGTACAAAGACAAAGTATTTCAAGCCTCCAAGGGGGTCTTCTATTTTAGTATATGGGAATTATGCGAGTAAGATCCTTTTCATCTGATCCATAATGCTTATTGGTTAAGAGCTCATATTCCTCAGCAACCTCACCTCAGCAATGTGAAGAGCTCTTAGAGTTTTAGTTTGCCACCACACTGTATGCACATCACTGCCCACTTCCATTCCTTTGGCAACTTTAACCACCCAGGTCTGTATTTTATTTCTTGAAAAAAATGACAAAAATAAAGTATGCCATTTTAAGTGAGAAAAAAATATGATTCTGTTACAAGTAAAATTATGATATAGATTTTATTGCCCATCCCCTTTCTGAAAAAAACCAATCTCCTGCTACTTATCTTTTTATCCCACAGAAGAGAAATACTAGTTCAGGTTTTCTAGGGATTAATCAAGGCAGGCTCTAACTTCCCTTTCTAGGTTGTACCTGTTAGCTCTACACCTAATGAAAGCCCATATTGTCTTCCTGAAATTTTTTTACTGAACGTTATTTGAACATGGTTAAGTAAAAGTCGTTTATCAGCTACTGTGTGTGTGTGTGTATGTGTGTGTGTGTGTGTGTAAGAAAAACAGAGCCTTTGAGATCTTCTTGAATTTTAACACACATTGAAGAGCTGAAAGTAACCAATAAACCTGAAATTTCATTGTTCACCTCATTTCCCAGAACTTAATAACAATAGTTCAAACAGGACACAACAAAGATAAATGAGTGAATCCACTGTATTTTTTCACCCAAATATGTACAGATTCAGTATCTTTTATCTGAGATGCTTGGGACCAGAAGTGTTTCAGATTTCAGATTTTTTTGGGTTTTGGAATATTGTATACACATAATGAGATACCTTGGGGAGGGCACCCAGCTCTAAACACAACATTTATTTATGTTTCATCCATACCTTATGTA
>RJWJ010018401.1:0-31661 GCA_004363605.1 Indri indri | reverse complement strand
GGGGGGGTCCCTCCCCAGCCCAACACCTGGTCTGGATTTGAGCTCCCAGGGTTAGGATGATGGCAGCAGCTGAAGACACTGATTTTATGAGAGTATTTGAGAGATGATACACGAGCACAGCACAGCTCTTTGTAGCCCGGGTGACACAGACACAGAGCTGAGCAGGAACACAGCCCCCTCCACCCTCTAGCGTCTTCCCCAAACCCCTGGAATCCCTGCTGCAGAGCCCAAAACCACTCTTTGGCTTCCCAAGGGCAGGGGATTTGGAGAACACCCAGAGACCACCCTTTGGTCTGGCATTGGTATTTCATGATGGGAGAGATGCATGGGGAGGCCTCTCCAAACACGGTTAAGAGAGCAGATACGTGTATGGACAGGAGTTTGGACAGGCACAGGATGGAAGAATGGGTGGGCTCCCATAATGCAAGACAGGTTTGCATGCCCCTGTGAGACCCCCATCCTCCACCGCCCAAAGCCTGCCAAGAGTGATGGATAGCTTCTGCGGAGGGGTCCAAGGCCCTGCAGTGTGTGTGCGGTGACCCAGAGCCTGGATCATTTGAGCATAACAATAAATGCAACTGTGACCTCACTTGTGCTCATAGGTTCTTCAGCTCTGTGACACATCATGCCAAAGACATGAATTCATTTAATTCCCACATAAACCCATTTTACAGATGAAGAAACCAAGGGTCAGAGAAAGTAATGGCCAAGGGTCATTCGGCCAGCAAAGTGGCACAGTCCGGCAGACCTCAGGCTCATGTACTGTCCGCATCTCCAGCTTCCTCCAGAAGTGCCAGCCCTCCTGAGAGAACTCCCCCTGTCCCCAGGGATACCTCCTACTGGGGACCAGGTTACCAGGTCTCCTGCAGCCTGGCGGAGGTCTGCCTGCCAGGGAGAGCCTCTGCCTCACCCGCCCACCCGTGTGCTAGGGACAGAAGGGGGACTTTATGTGCAATCTGCCTGACTCTCCAGAAAGCACTTAGGTTTACGATGTGCATGAAACTGATCGCCAGTTGGCGCAGCCCCCGCTCGCTCAGTGCCAGCCCAGTGCTGGCAGGAGGCTACTCGCTCCCCCCCCCCACTTTCAAGGAGCATCAAAGCTGGCTGCCAAGGCCTCTCGCGAGGGTCCTTCTCCACTAACAAGTGCAGAATGGAGGGTGGAGTTCGACCCAAAGGCCTTTCCACAGTGCACACACCCTCGCCCCGTGAGAGTTAAATAGCTCCGCGTTTTATGCCAGTTCCAGCCTCTTCTGCTTCCCCTCTAACGAGCCGATGCTTTCAAAGGCCCCACTAATTGGTGTTTGCACCTCGAACACCACGACACTTCGATAGTCACTTAGAACGTGGGTCCATCCATCACACCCATGGTACAGAGAAGCTGCTTACCTTGCTGTACCGGGGCACCTGGGCCTGTGTGCTCCTGTGCATGTGTACAGGTATGTGCATGCCTGTGTGCACGTGTGAGAGTACATGAGCCTTCTTTCATATGTGCAGAGTATGTGTCTGTATAGGCATACCTATGTGCACATGTGTGTACAAATGGTCCCTTGAGGATATCTCTTGTACATCTCTGTGTTTGTATCTTAATGCATGTGCATGGGTGACCACTAACACCTGTGCACACGGGGGTGTGAACTTGAGTGTGTGCACACTTCCCTGGGTAGATGCATTTGTATACACATAGTGTTTGCATATGTTTATGCATGCACATGTGTGATTTGTATGTCTGTGTGTGGACATCTGCATGTAGGCATGTACTTGGGAATTTCTGCAAGTCTACTAATGAGGTACATATTCATGTCTGACCGCATCTGTGGGCATGTGGCTTTGTGAGCCTTAGGACAGGGGAGGGTGAACGTGCATGTGGGTACACACAGATAGGATATGGAGATGAGTGAATCGCTGTGTCTACGTGTGTCTCAGTGTGTATGTGTACACGGGCATGCATGTTCCTGTGCATTTGTGTCTGATGCGCAGAAGAAAGGTATAACATAGTCAAGGTCTCACGAGCATTGGGTTTGAGGCCTGGCTCTGTCATTTTCGGGCTCTGTGACTTTGGGCTAATCACTGAACCTCTCTAATCTTCAGTTTCCTCATCTGTAAATGGAGATAATAAAAGCACCTACCCCTATTGTTGTGCGGGTCAAGTGGGCTACCACACAGGAAGTTCTAGCAGGAATGTGCCACGCAGGGGCGTGCCCGTGAGCAGACGGGCAGCCTCTCCCCTTGCCCTCACCCTCCCTCCTCCCTGGAACACCCGTGCTGTAGGCACTTTTCCCTGGCCTCATCATGCAGCCAGCTTCCAGAAGAGCCTCTGTGAGCACTTGGAGAGAGAAGTAGAAGAAACGTGGAAAGAGCCTGGTTGGGCCCAGGTCACACAGTAACAGCGAGGACCTCTGAGGTCTCTGTCGCATCCAAAGTGAGTTCACACTTTTATTACATACCTTTGACAGGTGGGAACCCAGGGTGCGGAAGTAGATGAGAGCTGGTGGCAGCGCGGGAACTTACTGTCGGTGGACACAGCCTACGACTAGGCTGGTGGGAAGCCAGGACTCCCTCTCCTTCCTGAGGGGGGAAGGGGCGGCTTCAAGAGGATGGAGTGATGCACCCCTTCCTCCGTGCACCACCGGCACAAATGCACACACCTGGAGCCAAGGGGATTCTTCCCTGGACCCCCAGGCAGCCTGGGGTGCCTGCCTCAGGCTGAGTGTGGGCAGCCCCAAGGAGCCCAGCCATGCCCCTCTGTAAACACAGCTCTGGCCCAACCCTATCATTTACTCACCAGGAAACAGGCCCAGAGAAGGAAAGGAGCCGGCTCAGGCCTCAGGGCAGGGAAAAGCTAGAACAAAGGCACCTTGTGCCCGGGACCAGGATTCTCACCCTCTCACTGCCCTCGTTCACCAGGCTGCCACTCAAGCCGCATTGACCTGGCTAGTGGGTCACGGCTGGAGCAGGGTTCTCCCCATGGGCAGGTCGCAGGGCCTTCAAACCCACCTAGTGGTCAGCCCAGACGGTCCACTGTATCTCCATTTGGGGGAATGTGGCCTCTAGCCCTGAGTTCTTATACTGCCCCCACCTAAGATTGCAACCTGTATATGTCACCTTTCTTCATATTTTGCAGGGTAATGTTTTATGTTACTTTTTTAATTTAAAAAATGAAAACTTTCAAAATCACAACCAGCAGCAGCATCGCGACCTCACCAGCTGACATTCCCACAGTCATCAGCACTCCCGTCCCCCGAAGTTGTCACCATCGCCGGCATCGGGGGATGGCTGTAGCCCAACCCCACTCACCAATTCCCACCCCTCATACCATCACTAGCCTCCAGCCCTTCCTCAGTGTCCCAGCCATGGCGTCAGAATCCAGCAGAAATGGCCCTCCTCCACCGTCTACATTTCATTCCTCATCCCCCGCCCTCACTCTGCCCCATGCTCATTCCAGGGTCATATGACCCAAAGCTCTCCCCGAATCTGCATCCCTCCCCTGTCCCAAGAGCCCTAGGCCTAGCCTGTCCTGCAGAAACTGTGGGCTGGGCTTTGGCCCAGAAGCCTTGGCTGGGGCTGGCAGCCAGCAAAGGGAGCCAGGAGGGGCAGGAGGGGCGAGCTGCCCCCTCCTCAGGCCTGGTGCCCCACCCACCCAGCCGGTGGCCTGTCTGCCTTCCTGAGCTCATTAACCGCAGGTCACCGTTCAGCAGGAAAGACAAGGTGTGGGTTCTGCGGGCGTTCATTAGCCGTGAGAGGAACAGTGTGTGTGAAATTAGCAGTCACCTGAGGACCTCGATAATTTCATAATTAGGAGGCCTAATGGCTCCAGCTCTGGATGCCAAATGACTTAACCCCTCGCCTGCTGGGCCCCCAGCCCCCAGCCCAAGGCTGCAGGGGAGGGCCTGCAGCACCTCTCTGCTCCAGTCCTCCTCCCCAGGGCCCACTTGTGTTCATTCTGCCTCCCCAGTGCCCAGCACGAGGGCTGGCCCAGCGGCTGTGCAAAA
The DNA here is from genome assembly GCA_004363605.1 of Indri indri. NCBI lineage: Eukaryota > Metazoa > Chordata > Mammalia > Primates > Indriidae > Indri > Indri indri. Next base: position 27,672 of record RJWJ010018401.1, on the reverse strand, counting down.
ACAAAGTTGATGGAGTGAATGAGTGAATGGATGAATGAATGAGCAGGTGTCTGCATGGGGAAAGAGTTCCAGCCCCCACTGCAGGTGCAGGGGAGGAACGCTTTGGAAAGGGGCGAGGAACGGCTCTCCATCTGCGTGAGTAGGTGTGCGGCTGTGCACATGCCTGTGTGTGTGTGCACGTGTGACCATGAGGGCGCGTACACATGTGGGGCTGTCATGTCTGCTTCTAAGAGCCTTGTGTGTGTCCACGTCCACGCTTCAATCTGTGAACATACTCACTCTGCTCCTTCCTGTCTGGAAACAGGTGCTCTGTGACAGGCCCCAAGCGTCTCCCTTGATGCCAGCCTCTCCTGGCACCACCTGAGTAGTGATGGCTCCAGAATTTCTACATGGGAGAGCTTGGGGTTATTCTTGGGCAGGGAGGGATTTAGGGGGCTTGCCTTGAACCTGTAGTTGGATAGCAAGTGCACGGTTTTTGCTTAATTGAAGGTCTATTTGGGAGTCTGGGGGATGGGTGCTAATAATGAGGGGCTCAAGTCACACCCCTTAGCAGAAGGGGAGCTGGGTAGAACGGCCTCTGAGGACCCCCGCCCCACCTTGCTCGGCCTTCCCCTGGTCCTGCACAGGTGAAGGTGGAGGTAGAGGGGTGGGGTCCCCAATCTGGGACAAGTGGCTCTGAGCCTCCCCGCCCTGCCTCGCTCCCCTAACTGCGGTGGGGAGGAGTGGAGTGGGGTGAGCAGGGAGAAGGGGAGGTGTGAGGAGCACGACAGAGGACTAGCTGGAAGAATGGAGGGGAAGGGGGAAGGACGGGGAGGAGGAGACCGGGTACAAGTCTGAAGGAGGTGAGAGAAGACAGAAGATGGGGGGAGGGAGGAGAGACAAGGAGGCTGAGAGCATTATCAGCACTTAAAAAGCCGGCAGCTCAGTTCTTCTTTGGCACAAATAATGGCTTTTTATGAATAAATCATGTGTCAGACGCCTCCCAGGGAGTGGGCACGGAGGGGGCGGTCTGCTGGGCTCCAAGGCTGGTGGGGAAGGGCCAGTTGCAGCCCCCCGGCTGCAGGGGTGTTACCCCCTTTCTCCTGATGGGGCCCAGCAGGACAGAAGCTGTGTGTGGAATTAGGACCGGCCTGAGGCAGGCAGAGCGCAGTCATTACTCTGAGGTGGTCCCGTTGCTCCCTGCCCATGAGCTGGGCTGGATCCCAGGTCTGGAGTGTCCCTCTGCTCCCCTCCCCTCCGACAGCCGGCAGAGCAGCCCAGAAGATGCTCCTGGCAGGGGAACACCAGCGCTGGAGCTTCCCGAGAGAGAGGTATGTGCCAAGACGGGCAGGCACACCCAGAGAGGAGGGCGTGCAGCGCACATGTGGGGACAGTGTTGGGGCGACAGGGAGCAGCTCGCACAGGCATAGACCCCACAGCCCCAGGCACTTGTGTGGGCACACTCAGAGACCGATGCACTGTGGTTCGCACCACACCCACACCCACGCACTTGCGTGCACGCACATGCTCAGCCATGTGCGCACTCGGACAGGGAGACCTCAACCACCACCCAAACTGTCCCCCACCACACTGACTAGCACCTAACACACACTCACCCGCACAGACAGTTGCACATGGGGCTACATGGACACACACGGACCGGCACACACACACCAGCAGCCCACCCTCCATCAGCCCAGGGTGGGGGCAGCTTTGCAGCCCATATGGAGCCCAGACCCAGCTGGGCTGAGTCTGGTTGTGGGGTAGGGCTAGGACATTTGTCCCAGGAGGGGAGCCATCAGCCTCTATGTGCTCCCCACCCAGCAGGGACACCCACCACACCACACCAACGAAGTCTCGGCCCCCCAGCGCTGAGCCCAGAACCTGTGCGGATCCTGCTGGCTCCAAGCGCCTCTGCTCCCAGCCACCTCCTCAGTGGCACTGGAGGCACCTATTCAGTGGCAGGGACTCTGGCTCTGCCCCTTGCTAGCAGTGCGACCTCAGACAAGAAGTCCAATCTTTTTGTTCCTCAAAACAAATTTATGAGACAGGTGCTACTGTCCCATCTTCCAGACCAAGAAAGTGAAGCTCCAGGAGGTAAGAGCACGGGGCAGTCCTTTCTAGAACCACATTCTAGGACTCTAGGACCCCAACCCCCCAGTGCCCTGGTTTTCCTTCTCCTCTCCCTCTGGTTGCTGCTTCTCAGCCAGTGTGTCCCTCTTCCTGTGCCAAGGCGTTCTCAGGTGTTCATCAGAGCAGACTTGGATTCCCTACTCTTCTCTCTCTGCAACCCCCCCACCAAGCCACTCCCAACACCTCGGTGACAACCTCTGTGCTCCTGATTCTCTGACCTCCCTCTCCAGCCCAGACACCATCCTGGGCTCTGATCTCACTGTCCAAGTGGATATACCCAGGGCACCATGTTGCCCAATGCCAGAGAATGCCATTCATACAGTATACGCGCTCCTGAACATCCCTCCCCCTGCCCCAAATCCCAAAGATTCCCATAGAATGTAACTCATATTGAGCCTGCCTTGGGCCCAGCACACCATTCTCCTCCTTCATCAATGCCCCCATCTCAGGGAATGGCCCTGTCTGCCCAGGCACCCAACCAGAAGCCAGGCATCACTTGACTCTTTCCTCGCCCTCATCCCCATGTCCAATCTACAACCAAGTCCCAATGAGTGTACAGCAAAGTAGATGTGAACTCATCCTTTCCCTTCCAGCCCCACTGTCCTCCCCATCCCCTGGTTTGAGCCACATCAGTCCCTCTGTTCAGGCCACACTGCCTCTGGCCCATTGGCCTCCCTGCCATCAGGAATCTCTTTGCTGAGCTTAGCCACACTCAACTGCTGTTGGTTCTGGAATCCACAAGCTCTCTTGACTGGGCCTTTGAACACACCATTCCCTCTGTCTGAGTCCCTCCTCTTCCCAATGCCAACTCATCCTCCAAGGCTCAGCGAGACAGCATCCCCTCCAGGCACCTTCCCTGACTTCTTAAGTCCAGGATGAGTGCTGCCCCATCATTCGATTCCCACAATGGCAGCCTGACTTCTCCACTCATCACAGCTCTGATCTATAATCTCCTGTGGACTCATCCTTGCCACCAATAAACCTCTAAGTGCCTTAAGGGCAGAGACTGTGCCTAGGGCAGCCCCAATGCTTGGTATAAGGACTGACACATAACAAGTACTCACTAAATCTTCCTTGAATGAATGAATGAGCAGGAACTGTGCTGAGCACTTTACATACCTTTTCTCATTTACCCATCACAAGAAATCCATGAGATAGATGCTACTATGCTATGGTGTAGACCAGGAAAACAAAGCTGCAGAGGTTGAAAACTTGCCCGTGGTTGCACAGCTGGTAGACTGCAGGGGATAGATTCCAATAGCAGCCTGTGCACCTCAAAGCCTCCTCCTTCCACCATCTCCACCAAGCCTTCCTAAGTCACTTTCCCTCTCTGACCTTGTTTTCTCATCTGCACAATGGGAACAAAATATTGTGCCCAATACAGGGTCTGGCACTAACAGAATCACAGTAAATATTTGCATCCTCTCTCCCAATCTCTGAGGCTTATTCAGGACAGAATTTCCCCAGGCCCAAAACTTCCCGCCTGCACGTGTTCACAGAAACAGGTGCAGAGCTCCACAAGGCACACCTCCAGCGTCCGGAACTCAGTAGGCGCTTAACCAATGTGTGCTGAGCAGACAAGCATGAGCGAATAATGCTGACACGTGCCCAGACACAAAGCTTCAATAGCGGCTCAAGCGCAGGGACTCCCCACCTCCCCAAGATCCCTGCCAATTATCCTCCGCCACTGCCCCCCTCCTGCTAGCCCAAGGCGCGGGAAATATTTAAAACAATTTTATTCATGAAAATATGCTGTACAATGCACTCTACACGGCCTCGACACGGCACACACGCACACGCACACGCTGACGGCACGGCCACGGTACACTGCCTACGATACGCGCCGGGGACGCCGCGCCCACCGCCCGCCCCGACCGGACACTTATAAATATGGGAGAGGGGCCAGGACTGGCGCGGAGAAAGGGGTGACGGCTTGGGGGTGGATCTGGGGCTAAGGCCGGCAGGAGAGGCTGAGACCAGTACTTGGGAGTGGGAAGGTTGGAAAGGACTGACTCCGACGGGGGAGGAGAGAAGGAAGGGCCGGCAAGGATGGGAGGGAGGGGCTGAACCGTGGGGGAGGGTATGGCCAATAAGAGGGTTGCTGGCATTGGGCGAGTGAGGCCAAGACCGGTGGGAAAGTGCGTCAATTGGGAATCATATCGCAGTTGGGGGTGGGGGAGGACTCACAGCTAGGGCTCCGCAAAGGAAACTGAAGATCCGGAAACGCCCCCTGCACGCCCCCTCCCATGGCCCATCTCCTAGTTGGCTTCCCCAACCAGCGTCCTCACCAGGCGTCCCACCTCGCTCCTCCCCACTCCCACCCGGCCCAGAATTCAGCCTCTTCTCCCAGGCTTCCCGCCGCAGGAGGAGGGGAGCAGGTCGCAGGAGTTTGGGCAGGAATGGTGGGGTGCCCCAGCCCCTCCCTCCCACTTCCCTCAGCGGTCAACTTCTGAGGTCTCTAGCAGGGCTGGGGCTGCCTTCTGGGAAGCTAGAATGGGGATGGGGACCCGGGGTTCAGGATGGGAAGACAGAGGCCCCTTGGGGACGGGACGGGGACACCTGGGGCGCGGGAGGCGGCCCTCAGCCCGGCACCCAGCTCTGGTTGGGGGGCGGGGCCCCGGCCAGGCCAGGAGGCGGCGGAGGCAGGGCCGAGTCGAAGTTGAAGTCCATTTCGTCGCTGTCCATGAAGTCGTTGAGGATGATGGACTCGACGTCGCACTCGAGGCTCCCGCTGAACATGTCGAGGTCCAGGTCGGCCGGGAAGCGGTCGGGTGCAGCACCCAGCGGCCCGGCGGCGGCCGCGTAGGGCCCCGGCAGCGCGTCCAGCAGGAGGCCGCCAGGAGGGCCCCCGAAGGCGGCAGTGTGCCCGGGCGGTGCCAGGCCCGCGGAGCCCGCCTCGCCGGGCAGCGTCATAAGGCTGATGGGGTGGGCTAAGGCACTGCGCGAGGGCGCGGGCGGCGCGTACGGGGCGGCCCCCTTGCCGGGGTAGGCGGCCGACGCGCCCGCCAGCACCAGCTCCCCTGGCGCGCCCAGCACCGGGCCGGGCCTGGGCGCGGGCGGCGGCGGCAGCAGCGCGGGCAGCGCCCCGGGGCGGAAGGGCGCGGCGGCCGGCGCGAAGCTGGCCTGCTTGTTCTCCTGGATGGTCTGCATGGGCAGGCGGCGCAGCGCGCCCAGCGCGGGCGGCCCGAAGCCCCCGCCCCCGCCGTAGGCGCCGCCCTTGCAGCCGCCAAAGTAGGCCGGCGTCCCGGCGCGGGCCCGCGGCCCGTACGCGTCCTGCGCGCCTTCCAGCAGGGCCTCGGGCAGCCCCGCGCCGCCGCCGTGCAGCCCCAGCGGGCCTCCAAGCTCAGCCAGGCGGGGCAGCTCCCCGGGACAGCGCGCGCCCAGGGCCGGCGACAGCGCGCTCGCGGGGCTCGGGTACATGAGCGGCGACGACGGCGCCAGGGCCTCCAGGGCCTCGTCGTCCTCCAGTTCGGCCGCCTCCCCAAGGAGAGGTCTCCCGCCGCCGCGGAAGTCGGCCCACGCCTCGTAGTCGTCGCTGGCGTGCGAGGCGGGGCTGGCGGCCCACTTGGCCGCAGCGGGCACCGGCCCTGGGACAGGTGCGCCCGGAGGGCTGTCGTCTGGGCTGCGGTCGGGTGCCTGCAGCTGCTTCTTCTTGCTTGCCTTGCCCTTGATGCGCAGGAACTTGGCCCCATTGTCCATGGACACGGCCCTGCGCCGCGGGGTCTTGCCAGTTTTTCCGCCCTCCGGGTTCAGCATCCACCACGAACTCTTGCCTGTGCCCTCGTTCTGCACGCGGATGAAACGCGTGTGCAGCGACAGGTTGTGCCGGATGGAGTTCTGTGGGCAGAGACAAGGGCACGGGCGGGGAGTGGGAGGTGAGGAGGCGTGGGGAAAAAGGGGGTCGTGGTGGAACGAGGAGGGGAAGAAAATAGAAGAAATGAGAGGAGAAGAGAACGGAGGAGAGCCAGAGGGGGAGGGGAGGAAACAGGGAGCATGGAAGGGTGGATGGGGTGAGAGGGTTGGGAGAAGGGGGGCAGGTGTAAGTACCAGGTTGGACAAACCCAGAGTACCCGCCCTCCACCCCCACACAGACACTGCCTGGAGGGCGAGGCTTGAGCTTTGGGCCTGGCCTTTTCCTGGGGGCATGGCCAACCCTGAGGACTGCTCCGAGCCTGCGGGGGGGGGGGGGACCCCTTTTCCCCAACTCAGCCAAGCCCCAGGCGGGGCTATCCAGGCTGCCAGGGTCCCCCAGCAGATTATGTAAGGGCTCATGCCGCCGCGGCTCATTTGTCCGCCCCCCTCCCTCCCCGGCCTGGCATGGCGCCAGGAGCCCGAAAACCCAGGGCTCCAGAAATCAATCTCGCGGTGACTGATTAAGCCCTGTTTAGAACTAATTGCTCTTTCGTGTGTGGGGAGAATAAATTACCTGCTTTAATTTCGTGTCTTTAAAATGCAACTGCAGGTAGAGAAGAGTGTTAACCCTTTGCTGGGAGGGGGCCTGGCCAGGGAAAGCAGAATAGGCTGGGGGTCTCCAAGGTGGGTATATGCCCGAGACTTTTCAGATTTCCCCCCAACTCCTCTGAGCTCCTGTGAATTCCACAGAGGCCTTGGATCCCATCAAGCCCCTCAAAGGAAGGATAACCTCTGGCCACGGAGATCTCGAACTCCAGCCCTGCTCAGTGCCTGCCTTCAGGCCAGCCCAGCTCTGCAGCCTGCCCTTTGGGCTACAGCCCACCCATCCCTCCTGACCTGCCTGCCCTCAAAGCCCCTTCCTGGTGGAGCCTTCGCAAACCCTACAAAGTAGGCGGCATAATCCCTATCTACACACTTATCTAGGCTCAGACAGGCAAAGTGGCTTGCCCATGGCTACGCAGCCCTTTCTGCTGCCTTCGGTACTTCCCTGGGTGTCACCTTTGCTACCTCTGTACATTTCCTCCTCTTAATTTCTGCTATGCCAGTCTCCAGTGCTCCTCATGTCACTGCCTGCTTTTGCCAGGCCTGTCCTGAGCATAGAGGAAGGCAGGGAGTCCACAGCTCCACTGGCCTGGCTCCTGCAGGAACCTGGGGCAGAACTTCTGCTGGGCCTGCCATGCCCCACCCCTGGGGCCTCCCACCTGGTGGTCTTGACCTCCTGGCTCAGGCACCGCTGTGGAAACAGCACGGGCTTGGGTATCAGAGGGCTGGGCAGGATGCTGTGTGTGACCATGGACTGCTTACTCAAATATCTGTGGGCCTCGTGAACTACTCTGACAAAATGGGCTACATTCAGTAACCACATCTTAAGGCTGTAAGATCCTTATGTGAGATGATGTGTGAGAATAACTGGTGAACACACCAGGTAATCATAAACGTTCGTTACATCCCTTACTTTGGCCAGAAGACCTCACCTCTTGGATCACCCAACAGATCTGCTCTGAGTCCATCTCCTTAATATCATGCCCTGAGTACAGCTGTGCTAGGCACCAACAACTCTGGGAAGCGGGCATTATCCCGTTCCATAGAGCAGGGAGCAGAGGCCCAGAGGCATGCTGTAACTTGCCCGTGGCCCCACAGCTAGGCAGCGGTGCCAGGTACCACTCCAGCCCTGCCCAGCTCGTGGACCTGCTCTTAACCTGCTAATCTGCCCGGGCACACTCAGTAGCCACTGCTCTGTGAGAACTGTCCCTCCCACCTCCTCCCCACAAGCCTCCAGGAGGAGGGGGCCTTCTTGTTGCCCAGCATATTCTCCCACCCCTTACCCCCAGCTCCCAGTACTGATGCTTCAGGGCCCCATACTCACTGTCTCTGGCACTTTCTTGCCTTGGGTGGCAACAGCTGGAGCTTGCCAGCCTTGCCCTGCCTGGTTTCTCCTGGGGCCCTGAGAGGAGGGGAGCTGGACCCCCAGGGAGTGGTGCTCCCTCAAGTAGACACCCCCTTCCCTGTTCCCTCCCCTGCACCTGGCTCCCCAGCCCCTCCCCCACACCTGTGTTGAGGATCCTAGGAGGCCTCAGTCCTCCCCCATAGGACTGTCTGGTTTACCAGAGGCTGCACCTCCCACCTCCCCAGTTCTCCAGCTGGAGGCCAGCAGGCTACTCCTATCAATGTGCCAGCCTGGTTAAGAGCTAGGGGGAAAGTAGGAAGGACATCACCAGGTGCCAGCACCTGGCCAATACCTGCCCATTCAGCCCTGGGCACTCTAAGTTCTTTATCTCACACAATCTTTATGGCAAATGGTGATCCCTGTCTCAAGATGAGGAGAGTGAGGCTCAGAGTCGTTAAGTGACTTACCAAGGTCACGCAGCTTGGTCACGCAGCTAGGGGCAGAGCCAGGTACTGATTTCAGGGTGGTCTTACTCTGAGTCTAAAGGACATCACATTCCACCGTGGGACAGGGAAACAGGTCAGAGAATTCCCAAAGAATCTTAGGAAGCCAGTGCTCCAGTGTTCCTCAAGCTTTCCATGTAAACTGTCCCTAGAAGCTGGTAGCATGGGGAGGCTGGGGGCATGATGAAAGGTCAAGATTTCCTACAAGCCTTATGCTTCTTTTTCAGAATTCAAGAACATTCTGCATGTACTTCATAATCCACATTTCCTTCATAAACATAAAAATGTTTTAGATTACCACCAAGACATGCTGCAGGCCTCCGAAGGTTTGTGTCCTTCCCCGGTACCCCCGGGAGCTCAAGCCCCAGCCTGAAACTGTGGCTGGTCCAACCCAGGGAAAACAAAGGACTTGCCCAAGGTCACCCAGGACCTGGCGGCAGAGGAGGGATGTGGGCCTAGGCCTTCCCACTCACCAAGTCTGACCTAGGTAAAGGGAGAGTTCCTGGCCTCAGTTTCCCCACGTGTAAACTAAGGAGATGGGCAAGTTGTACTCTGGGGACCTTTTCAGTTTGACACTGAAAATTCTTGGAATCATCCACTCTAGAGGTTTTCAGACTTTTTTCTTAAAGTAGTGGAACTGTTTTCATAAATGGAATCTAATGCAAAACTTAGGCATTACACACTCAAGCCAACAGGGGTGGCAGTGGGAGTGCCTGGAGCCCTGCCCACTCAGCACCCTCCCTCACAGAAAACGAGGCTCTTCGACAGGGCAGTGGAGGCACCTCCTGGGGAGGTGGCTCAGAGCTGGGCAAGGATCTAGGCCCCTGACTGCTGAGCTGGGCTCTGTACCAGGTGTGCACTAGGGCTGGGCCCCATGAGAGAAGCCCAGGCCCTGCAGCCCAGTCTGGCGCCTCAGGGACCAGCCACCTGGTACCAATCACAGCTCCCTGCCAAGATCCAGTGGCAAGTGCTGATCACAACTCTGGCTCACCTGCAAGGCCTCCTGGGAGGCCAGAGGCCATGGAGGAGGTGAGGGAGGCAGAGGAGGGAGATGCCTCTGCCAGGCAGCAGTAACCAGGGCTCCCTCTTGGAGTCACCTAGCAACCCACCACCACAGCCACAGCCCCGGCATGCCCGGGCTCCCCTGGTGCCCAGAGCTGGGCCTGGCTTCTGGGGCCCCACACCTACATCCAGGCCCAGAGCATGTTCCTAAGAAAGATAGGACCTCCCTGATGTGGGGCCCCAGGGAGACCATCTGGGGGCAGAAGGAAAGGATAATGGGTGTTATCCCACGCCCACCCACCCCATTCTCCTGCAGAACCTGGGCCAGGGAGACCAGTCGCCCAGGCCTCACCCACCAGGGAGAAGAGGCTGGCACAGGGCAAAATGCATGGGCTCTGGTGCCGGATCCAGATTCCATTTTCAGCTCTATCACCCATGGGCGGTGCCACCCTGGAGCAAGACACTTTGAAGTTCCAATTCCTGCTTCTACCCTCACTTCCCTGCAGCACTCCAGGAGTGGCCGGAGTGACCCTTTAAATAACTGGGATCATGTCCAGTCCCACCCAGATCTCTCTAATACCCTCCATCTCATTCAGAGTAAGGAGCAAAGGCCTTGCCATGGCACTCATGACCCTCCGTGACCTCTCAGACGCCCTGCTCCATCACTCCCTCCTGTTCCTCCAGCCTGCCAGGCATGGTCCCACCTTCCCCCGGTGCCCACAGAGATCTCTGAGCTCCTTCAAATCTTTGTTCAGAGCTCACCTTTTGCAACAAGGCCCATCCTGACCTCTCCTAAAAACTGCTCCTCTTCCCTGGTATTTCTTTGCCCCCTGAACCTTCTCTACAATTTTTTTAAAGCAACTATCACTTTCTAAATGAATACATAATGTATTTATCTTCTGGTTTAATTTTTTATTGGTCTGGTTGCCCTTATATTAAAATACAAGCTTCGTGAGTGATTCTTGTCCATTTTTTTTTTTTGAGACAGAGTCTCACTTTCTTGCCTGGGGCGAGTGCCGTGGCGTCGGCCTAGCTCACAGCAACCTCGAACTCCTGGGCTCGAGCAATCCTACTGTCTCAGCCTCCCGACTGGCTGGGACTACAGGCATGTGCCACCATGCCCGGCTAATTTTTTTCTCTACATATTTTTAGCTGTCTAATTAATTTTCTTTCTATTTTTGGTAGAGATGGGGTCTCGCTCTTGCTCAGGCTGGTCTCGAACTCCTGAGCTCAGAACGATCCGCCCACCTCGGCCTCCCAGAGTGCTAGGATTACAGGCGTGAGCCACCGCGCCCGGCCTCTTGTCCATTTTTTTAAACTGTACCCCAGGTGTTTGGCACATACTGGGCACCTGTTTGTTGAATGAATAAATGATAGAGAAAGTGTGCGTGTGTGTAAAGGGGAGTGATACTGTGTCATAGGGAGAATTAAATGAGACTGGGCAGTGGCTGGCACGCACAGGGGCTTTTCCAGATTGAATGGAGAGAAAATGTAGGCGAGAGTGAGAAACGTAGCGGCAGGGTGGACAAAGTCAGGAACAGTATGAGCCGCAGAAGGAACCGTGGAGAGAGGTGAGGGCTGCTGTGAGAGGTGAAGGAGGACTCCCAGGGTAAACGGTGCAGCTGCCCTCCCCGAACCCCACCCCGCTGCCCAGAGAGACTTGGAGAACCCAGGGCTTGTGCACACCAAGGTCCCTCTGGCCTATACCATCTGGGCCAGGAGACGCTCCTGGAGTCCCAGTGGGAACAGAATAACCTCGTCCTTGCTGACGGTGCCTCTCCCATGGACAGGGTCTGATCCATTTGGTGGCGGCAGCTCATCTATCCAGCAGGACACCCTCATCTATTCCCAGGATACCCTTCGTCCACGAGCAGTAATGCATTCCTCTGACGGCACAACCCCATTTATCCAGCACACCAGTCCCATTTATCCAGCAAGTACAACCTCATTTGCTAACAGCACTCCATTCACCTGACGGGCCCCCTCATTTATCCAGCGGGACACCCTCATTTATCCTGTAAGTCGGACGCCCTCCTTCCTCCTGCGGTGTGGCTGTGTTCTCCAACGGCACAACCCGACTGATCCAGCAAGACGTCATCTCTCCTACAAGTACACTTCATCCCCTGACAGTACAACCTCATTTATCTAATAACGCAGCCTCACCTTGCCTCCAAGTACCACCTCATTCCCTGACAGTACAACCTCGTTTATCTTCCAGTACAACCTCATTTCTCCTTCCAACACACAGCTTCATTCTCTGACAGCTCAAGCTCATCCAATCTTACTTCTCCAGCCAGGGCCTGCTGGATCTCTGGGGGTGAGGGAGGAGTGTGGAGAGAAGTCCCACCACTTGCTGTCCCCTGCCTACAAGGGCTGCCTGGTGCTATAACTACATCCAATCCCCCCAGGCCCAGAAGGGCCCATGGACTTTGCGTTCTAGGTTGCTGGGCGTAGCCAGAGCTCCACTACTGCCCCGCCTCTGTTTTGTCCCTACTAGGGCTAAAGGGATGGATGTCCACGGGATGGATGTCCACAGGATGGATTCTGGGACATGTTCTCTGTGCCATTTTCTGAGGTCCTGGGTAGTGGGGCTGGGGGAGGTTACCCTTTGGGGGCATGTTCAGTGGTGTGTTGATAAATGTTTGACAACCAGCTCTCCAGGAGGCAAAAAACCCACCCGGTGTGATTTGCAGCTTTTGCTGATTTCTGTGGTGTGGGTACTCCTATCGTAGCCACTTTTAAGCTGCTGGCAGGAAGTCACTGAGTGCAGAATTGGGAAGAAGTGTGCATGATCGGTTCTCATGAGCTGGCACAAGCCAGCTCTCACATACCGCTGAGGCAGGAGAAGGGCACCACCTACTACGTGCCAGACTTAGGCTAGGTTGTTTTAATCCTGATAACCATCCTGTGAGTAGGAAGTGCTATTTTAAAGGGGAGAAACTGAGGCTCAGGTGAGTTTAATGATTCCTGAGGCCATGGAGCTGTAAAATGATGGAGCCAGGTTTGGGTCCCAGGGCTGCTGGATTCCAAAGCAAGGGCTCTTCCCACCCCTACCCTCGATGTGGCAGGGGACACTCTGCTCTGCTGTTCACCCCAGTGGCCATCCCTGCCTTGGCTCTCAAGCCCAAGCTCTCCTGAATGTCATCTGATACAGCACACCCAAGCCTTATGCCCCGATCCACCACCAACCCCGTACCTGGGGGCTTCCAGGATCCTCCAAGTTCAGTCCTGGGTCTTGTTTCTGGCCGCACAAGCCCAAGCCCAAGCCCACAGTCAGGAGAGGATGCCTCTCCAGGTTCCATCACAGTAAAAGGCCCAGCCCGGCCCCTCCCTTTAATGCCTCCCCCAAGCAGAGACCACCTGTGCTGCTGTACTGAGGGCTCCGATCCTCTCCGTGACTCCCATTGCCTCTCTCCCTCCTTCCCTCCCTTCCTACATAAAGAAAGGTCAGGGGCAGGGGTTGGAATCCCAACTTCATCCAAGTGACCTTGGCCTCCTGGTAAAGGGGGTAACAGCCCCAACATCCACAGGGAGAGATGAGACCTGGCTGAGATCCCACATGTCAGGATGTCACATGTCTCATCCCTTCCCTGTCTCAAAAGCCCCAAGAGCCACCCCCATCCCACCCATGCCCCTCACCCTACTCTGGGGCCCCAGCCTGGCCCAGGAACACACATACCTGTGTCAAACAGAGCCACAGACTCCCCAAGGGTCACTTGCCCTGCCACCCAGGGTGAAGCTAGGGTTCTCAGTCCAGGCAGGCTTCCTGGCAGAAGAGGTAACTAGGTGACCTCAGGAGTCTGAGGCCATGTGCGAATTCTTGGCACTAGGAACAGCAGTGGAGAAGGGCAGGTTGGGGGCATAAGGCCACAGATGTCTGCAAGTGAGTGGGCTCAGGATCAGCAGTGGAACAGAAGTGGGAAGACAGGGGCCCAGGAGGAACCAAATGTCCAAAGCAAGGCGTGAGGTCAAGGGTCAGGCTCCCTGCCCCACCCTGCACTGCCCATCTTCCCTGACAAAGCAGAGCCCACACACCCAGCCTGGACAGCAAACAAACCACCAACAGAAGTCCAAGCTCACCCCTACTCAAAAGCCCATGGCTCCTTGTCACCCATGGGCTTGGGTCCAACTCCAGACTGACACTCAACAGCCCTACAGCCTCATCGCCCCCATTCCCTTAGGCCCATGTGGGCCTCCAGCCACCCCGGATGTCCACACTTCTGCCCCTTTGTACACTCTGTTCCCTTTAACCTTGCCCTTCTCACTGCTCCACAAGTTCCTGCTCCTCCATCAAGGCCACCTCTATGGCACCTTCCTAGTCCCCTCTGCAAGCCCCCCAAAAAGAGATGCTCTCACGTCCGTGCTACTGCAGAGATCTAACTGCAAACCAGAGTGAGACTGCGTACGAGTCTGCCTCGCGACTTGAACTTTGTGGGGCAATCCTTGGCTCACGGGAAGTCTGCCGATACAACGGAGCCCTTGGCAGCCACGAACCACTCAGGACTGGCATTTCTGTGCAGTTTCTGTTCAGCAAAAACTCAGGCCACAGCTCCAAGCCTTGCCCAGCCCTTACCAAGGTCTGGCCCGAGTCTCCTCCCTCCTAGTCTCCCCTGCAGCTCCTGCTGCCTCCGCCACCCCACCCACCTTCCTCAGTACTTTCTGCCTCCTTGGGAGAATTCAGCAAAGTGAGGCGGGAAGGACCACCATTTACCAAACACCTACCATGTGCCACGCACTGTGCTGCCACTCAACAATTATCACCTCAATGAGTCTTCGTAATAACCCGAGTTGGTTTATTATCCCCATTTTACAGATGAGAAACTGAGGCACCAAGAGACAAAGTGACTTGCCCAAAGTCGCACAATATAAATGGGAGTGCAGGAATTTGCACCCAGGGCCCTCGCTCTTCCTCCTGCCCTAAGACACCTCCAGAGAGGAGCGGAGGCCAGGCAGAAGCTCGGGAGAATCCTGGGGTAGGGGTAGGGAAAGCTGTCCACACTGGCTCAGCAACCCCTTCACAGACCCTTTCCTCCTTCATCCAGGAGTAAACAGAATCCCTGAATGCAAAGCCATGGAGACCTCTCCCTGTCTCTCCTCTCAGTCTGAGCCCCCTCCTTCCTGCTGCAGGCAGCACCTCCCACTCCCCTGCCCCAGGCCCTAGGAGCAGCTGCAGTGACCTCACCCAGCCCTGCCCTGGGCCAGCTCTGGGGAGGGCCCGGCAGCTGTGCCCCAGCCCTGCAGGCTGACTCCTGGGGGAGAAAAAGGAGGAGTGGGCATGGTGCCAAGAGAACCATCTGCTCTCCCAGGGGCACGGCCACCCGCACAGACACCAGCTTTGCCCCCAGGGGCCGCCTTTGGCCCTCCGTCCCCATGCCAAGGGGGCTCCCAGAGCCTAGGGCAGCCCACCCAGCTGGGGGCACCAGCCTTCATCTGCCATCTGTCTTCTCCTGGAAACTAAGGGGTCCTTGTAGGACATGTTGGAGTGCCGAGAATGTCCACTGAAAAATGAACACGTGCTCAGGGTAAGCCCTAGGGGCAGAGGCCAGAGGCCGGGGTTGGGTGTGCTGAGCCAAGCCCCAGCCTTGCCGGGCTAAGAGCCCTCAATCCCCTCCCAGGGCCTCCATCACCGCACATCTGCTCAGCTGGCAGGTGCCTCTGGCAGAGGGCAAGCCCCTTCCCCCAGAGCCCCAGCTCAGGTTACAAGAGGAGGAGGAGGAGGAGGCCAGCTGAGGACAGAGGGAGGAGACAGGAGGGAGAAGGAGGAGGCCTGCGGCTCCCCAGAGTGCTGGGGGAGGAGAACACAGAGCCAGAGAGGGAAAGGCCATGCCCAAGGTCACAGAGCCTGCCAGAAGAGGAGCCAATGTCCTGGGGTAGGCAACTCTGGGTTCAAGGGGGACCTTGAGCAAATCATTTCCTTCATCTGTGAAAACAGGAGGCCTAAAACCTGCCCTACTTGTCTCCCAGGGCCATGGGAAAGGCTCTAGAGGCTAGTGGGTCAAACTAGGGCAAGGAGGGAGCGTGGACATCCTGAACATCTGATACCTAGGGCTCAGGGACAAGAAAGGGAGGCCTTAGAGGAAGGCCTCCCCTCTCTTCCAGCGCGTATGCACACACACACACACACACACACACATGCACACAGAATTCAGTGTCTCCGGGAGGTCAGGGCCTAGGGAACCCTACCCTACAGAGCAGAGTGGTGGTTCCTTTCCTTTCCCAGAGCAATGAATAGCGGTGATGATTTCTCACAACAAAGTTTAGGCATAGACCTATTATTATCCCATTTTGCAGAGGAGGAAACTGAGGCTCAGTTGCCCAAGGCTACACAGAGGGTAAGCAGAGCTAGGTTCCGCCCTCTGCTGTTTGCCTCCAAGGCTCCTAACCAGACGGCTGAGAGATTCTCAAAGCACCAAAGGGTGCTGCACATGGCCTTAATCCTGGTATCTTGGTCTCTCTGGGCCTCCACCCTATCTCAGACTCGACTTCTCCTCTGGACCCCATTACCAAGTCCACACTGGGTGCTGGAGCCAGTCTCTCCACACTCTCCTTGAGTGATCTTTCTGCCCGTGCCATTCCCACCCCCACGGCCCAGAGTGCCAGCTTCTGGGCTTGCCATTCAAGGCCACACACTGGTGTCTCTAGCCTCAGCTGGGCTCTGGCCAGCACAGCCAGACCCTGAGGGGCTCCCCAAAGAGTCCTGAAGGTTTGACTTCCGTTGTCAGTTTCCCCTCCCCCACCTCCAAATACCCACTGGCTCATTATCTGACCTTCCATCATGAACCTGAGCAGTTTTTATCCTGAATCAGAATCAGTGTCCTCATCTTATCTCCCCAGTTTGACCTGCAGGCTGGGACCTCAAGGTCAGGGAGCCAGTCCAGTTCCCCTCTGAGCAGTACTGCATGGAATGTAGCCCTGGATTACAGTGGATGGAGGGAGCTGCTGTCAGCCCTGGGGCCTGCAGATCAGGGGACATCCAGCTGGTCTGCCCCTGTGCTCAGGGAGCTCTCTGTCTGGGAAAGGGAGCCAGGGGCCCCAGGGCCATTCCCCAGGCTAGAAACCTGAGGGCCAAACTCCAAGGGATAGCAGAGGGAGGATGACTGGGGGGAGGGGTGGCGGGCAGAGGGGAGGAAGGTCAGCTTGGAATGGCCTGGCCAGAGCACTGGGCTAGGGTGGAGTTAGCCTGGGAGAGGTTCGTTTGTGCCACGTACAGTGGGACACTGCTCAAGCCTCTTATTTCTCTCATTCTTGTTTCCTCGCCTGCAAAATGGGGAGAGCAACAACACCAGCTTCACAGCGTTGCTGTGAAATTAAATGAAAGAATGTACGTGACGGCACATGGCAGGTTGAATCCCAAGCTGGAACAGTTCAGTGTGGCTAAAGCAAGGGTCAGAAGATGGGAGGGTGGCTGGAGTCATACTAAGGCCCCAGGACTGGATCGAACAGTACTGGGCTGCACAGCAGATGGGGAGCTGAGAGCAGTGGCTGTGACTTTCAGTTTCCTCGCCATTCCAGTTCCAGAGAGGCTTCCTGATATTTATAACCACACAGACACTGGCCTTGCCCCCAGGGGCCATCCTTGGCCCTCTGTCCCCATGCCGAGGGGCTCCAGGGGCCCAGGGCAGCCCTTCCCTCCTTTCTGCAACCAAAGGCTCTCAATTGCAAAGCACATCAGCCCTGGCTGTGGCTCCATTTTGCATCCTATACTGCATGAATCCTAAGGTGTGAGGGCAGGGGCTCAGTCCTGTGGAGCTGACTGCATGGGGTTCAAATCTCAGGAGAACCCCAAAGGAGTGAGGAGGAGAGGAGAGGCCTAACCTGGGCGGCCTGCATGGAGAAGAAGCTGGTCCATTCTGGGAGGAGGAGAAGGGGGACAAGCAGGAAGCCAGGAAGCCACCATCTAAGGCACTGGTTCAGAATGACCCGTCACCAGACACACCTGATAAACACAGATTCCAGAGCCCACCTGCTGACCCTGATATAGAGGGTCTGAGATAGGGGCTGGAAACCTGTGCTGTCCAAAAGCTTCTAGGTGAATCCGATCATCAGCCAGGCTTATGAGCTAAGGATTTAAGGCAGGAATTCTCAAGCAGACATATTGGGTTCTAGAAGCACCTGGAAGGTGGGTCTTTGTTCAAACCACCCAAGCCCTCCACCTAGTTTCTAAGGGGTGTCCTGAGGGATCAGTCAAGGAAAGTCGGTAGCTGCCTTGGTGAGCATGTGATGACGGCAGGGGTGTGGGCTGAGAACTCTGGTGTCAGGTGTGAAGGTGGCAATGTGTGGGTGGCCTGAGATCAGAGGAGGCAGGGAAAGTGCGAGAGAGGGCAGGGCTTGGGCAAGGCCAGCTGAGGGCCCAGGGCTCCAAACAGAGAAGTCTGGACTTGGTTGGCTCCCAGGAGAACTGGGGAACCTGGTGGGGGGGGCGCGGTTCTGGAATAAGAGAGAGCCTTAGGGAAGGAGGGCAGGCTGGCTGGCGTGTGGGGCTGAGACAGCACTGGCACCGGGAGATGGACGAAAATGTGGTAGAGATGACAGGTCTGCGTCTAAATCCAGGCTCTGCCTTGGCCAAGTGACTTCACCTTTCTGGGCCTCCATTTCCTCAACTGCGAAATGGGGCTATTAATGCATACATGGCAAGACTGGGGAGGATGAAATGAGAGAATTTATGTGAAGTGCCCAACTGACAGCCTAGCACCCAGACATTCATTCTCTCAATTCTCATTCCCCTTCCCACAAGAGGCACCCCCCTGAGAGACTATAAAGCCTTCTCTCTGTAAAGAGGGAGGCCCTGGGGGGAGGGTGTGGGAGGCCCCTCCCCCACACACCACCTGGTCCCCCTCCCACCTCCACATATGGGTTGGGGGGTGGGGAGAAACAGCAAACAGCCAAACCCTCCCAAACAGGAGTTGGTTTCCATGGTAACCAGGGTGCCAGGAGAAGGGGGGCGCTCCAGATCCAGCTGTCCCCCTGAGCACCCTACCCAGGTCCCAGAGCCTGAGCTATGCCCACCCAACACCTTGAATCCCCCCCATCTGCCTGCTCTAGGGGCCAGCTGGGACTGCCATGAACACTCCCTTCATTGTGCCCAGAAAATGTTTGCCACCTGGGTACTGCCACAGGCAGGGTAGGCATCTCTAAGCAGGAGCCCCAAGTTCAAGTGCATCCACACCTGTACTCACAGGTGGACAGTACTCTCAGTACTATGTGCCCTCTGTCCAATGAACGCCTCATGGCTCCTGGAACCAGAGGGTTTACAAGTCACAGCACTGAAAGGCCCCGAGACCAAGTTACAGCCCTTTGGACACAGGCGAGAATACTAAGGACCAAAAGGGGAGAGAGCTTTGCTCTAGTTCACGCACAGGTGTTCTGTCCACCCGCCCCCCCACCCCACCTACCCCTGACTCCACAGCTGACTCAAAGGGCTGAACTAGGACATCCTGAGTGATTCTCCCGGAGGATGGGTCACTGCTGGGGAAAAGGAAGGAAGGAAGTCCTAACAGCTTTAAGCTTGTCTAGCAACAGAACGGTGGTCCCAGAGGTTGTGAGTTCTCATCACGGGACTCACTAGGAGCCGGGCGGAAGAGCTTCGGCTGGGGAGGAAGCAGGGCTAGGGTACTGGGCTCCATGACCCTCCACCTTTTCTGAGACCTGAAGTCTAACTTGGAGGTGGAGGGAGCAGGCAGCAATGCTTAGGCAGTCCCAGCCCCACCCCGTCCTGCTCCCCAGGCAGTCACCTGGGAGGCAGGCTGCAGTAGGGAAGGGGTCTAAGTGAGTCAGCTGGGATGTAAGGGAAACTGAGGTGAGGAGGGGGCTCCCCCTGCTGCAGCTCATGCACACACCTCCCAGAGGCTCCTAGCCACATACGCAGTCTGCCACCACCCCTCAACCCTCACAAGACACAGACAGGCAGGCTTCCACAGCCCCCGGGATCCCGCATGGTTGCCATCACCAGCAGCCACTCAAAGACAGGGGAAGGTGGGCTGCAAGGAACAAGCCCCTAACCCTTCCAAAGTCCAAACCCAAGCCCTTCTCTCCAGCCCCACACCCCACCCCAATCCTACCCAATGGCACAGGAAAAGCTTGAGTTTAGGGGTTAGAAGGGGGTCTAACTCCCAGATCTGCCACTTCCCAGGTGTGTGACCTCAGGGCAAGTCACTTCCCCACCTGGACAACAGGGGTAGCAACCCACCTGGGACGCAGTGGTGAGGATTTGATGGGACATGTTCTCAGCTGGTGGGCGCTTCTGGCCCAGCCCACTCTCCACCCCCTCCTGCCCTCTGGCAGGGCCTCTCCTGTTCCTCAACCTCCCTCTCGTTTCTAGTTAGTCCAGAGGCTTGGAGCACTTGGCGTGCAGAGGGGGCCCTGACCCACAGAAAGTGGGGGCTCGGGGCGCTGAACTTTCGAACCCGCAAACCCCCCGCGCCGTTCATTACCTTAACGCGAGTTAAAAATAACCGTCTCATCTCTTTAAATTAGTCTGTCTGCAATTACCGCCTGGCACGGCGCTGCCCGCCATCGTCCCGCTGGAGCGGCGCCAGGTGGCAGGCGGGGCCCTCACCCTGTCTGTCTGTCTGTCTGCCTGCCTCCCGTCCCCCTCCCCCGCGGCGCGGCTACCCCAGGGTCCTCCCAGCGCCCCGCCTCCCAAGCTCCCCAAGTTGCGCGGGGAGGGGGACGGCCGTGGGGCGGTGGGAGCGAGGGGGTCCGCGGGGAGCTGAGCGCCGGGTGGGGGCGCCGGGGCACGGCGGCGGGGGAGGGGCGCCGGGAGGCCCGGGAAGCCGGAAGGGCCCGCAGCGCGCCAGCGCTCGTGGGTGGGTGTGAGCAGGTGGCCGTGGGAGTCTGCCGGGCGTGCCAGCAACTGTGCCAGGAGCGGCTGGCACGGGCTCGTGCCCAGGAGGCGGGCAGCTGCCAGCCCCCCGCTCGTGCTGAGAGGGGGGTGAGGACACCCCCCAACCGGGGCTCGCACCGCCTCCTCCCACACCCCCACCAGCCCTCAGGGCTGGGGATCCCCGGAGGACAATGGAGGAGGAGGGAGCCCTGCTGGAGCCGACTGGGGGGAGACGAAGAGGGGTGGCCTACACTAACAACCACGGTTCAGCGCTGTAGCAGGACCCTGCTCCTGGCCTCTGAGATCAGTCTCTCCCTTCCAGCCCCCACCCCACCTGGAACTTACTGGGCCAGGGCCTGGGCCAGATAGGGGTAGCACCACCCATCCACAGCCAGGCTGCCCCAGCCCCTGAGAGAGAAGGGAAGTCCCCATCCACTGTGCTCCTTCCCACCAGGCCTGGGGGCAGGAATGGGAGGCGCCCAAGCCTGGGCTGGGAGCTCCCAATGGAGCTGGCAGCCAGGAAACACAATAGCAGGCAGAACAACTCCAGGGGCACTAAGCGAAGGAGCACTAGGACTCCCAGCAGCCTGGAAGGCTTCCTGGAGGAGTCCAGGGCTAGCTAAGGAAAAGTGGGACCAGAGCATCTGAGAGGAAGTGGGAGGCTCTTCCCTGACAGCTACACTTTTGGGACACTACAGAGGGAGAGGGACCCCCTGTCTAAGCCTAGATCCCAGTCCTGGAGGGAAACACAACCAGCCCCTTTGGTGGGGAGTCCCAGCACTGAACCCAGCCTTTCTTTAGGCCTCAGCCTGGCTGGGTGTCCTGAGCCTGCTGCTGGTCTTGTCTCCTCCAATTCCTGTCCTTAGTACCACTCAATTACCTCCTTGTCAGCCCTTCCTGATCTGGCCCACTCCACCTTTCCCATGCCACCTCCCTGCCATGCCTGGAGCCCTTGCTTCCAGCCTGGCACACCCAAATCAAACACGCACAATTCCACCTTCCTGCCTTTGGTATGCAGTCAACATCCCCTGGAAGACCATGTCCCAAATTCTCCCCTACCCAGTGAAGGCGGGCCAGATCAAGGGTCACCTCCTCTGTGAGGAACTCCCTGGCTCCCCAGGGGATCTAACTCACCTTCTCCATACCCCTGTCCCCAGCCCCAGCCTTTCTTGTCTGCAAAACACAGGACCTGGGTGTGGAACTGGCTCAGCTCTGATGTATTCTGAAGGCAGGTCCAATGCCTGCTCCCTTGGTCCCTGCACCCTATATAACAGGGTTAGGTATACCCCAGGGATTCAAGAGCAACACCTTCATGGGGGAGGGGAGTGAGGAAGGAACAATGGGCCCTGGTCCCAGCCCTGGCACCTGAGATGTACCTGTGTCAACCTGAGACTGGCTAGGAGTTGGGGATGGCTCCTCCGCCAGGCCCCTGGAGGAAGTGACTGGGAACAGAGAAGGGGCTCAGGGGCAGGAAGCTCCCTGGGGAGCTGGGTGCAGGGGGTGGGATGGAAGGAGGCCAGCCACTGAGGGGACAGCATCAGGCAGGCCCCATCCAGCGCCTGGGTGGTGTCTGCCACAGCCTGGCTCAGGAGCCCAAGAATGAAGCTCCCTCTCTGATGCCCCAGCCCAGGATTGGGAGCCCAGCGCAGGGAGAACCACTGTGTCCCCAGCAGTGTGGTGCAGTGGAAACCGCATCCAATCAGCAGGCGGGAGACCTGGGCCTTCATCCAGAGCCTGCCACTCACTGATGCCCCAAGAAGAGTCCTAGCCCCTTCCAGGGCCTCAGTCTCACAGGCTGAGAAATGAACTCATGGGACTAAATCATCTCCAAGCACATTCTCAACCACATACTACGATTTATACCTGCCTCTGTTCAAATGCCTTCGGTGTCCCCCTCCCACTCCCAGATGCCAGCAGGACACTGTTCCAGAGGCTCCAGGTGGCCCTGGAGGGAGATACACCTGGGCTGGAGTCCAGCTTTCTGATCTTAGGCAGGGCAGTCTTCCACTCTGGGCCTCAGTGCCCTCATCTGCAAATGTCACAGTAAAACCCCCTCAGGTACTGCTGAGAGCAGGAAAGGAGATGTGTGAAGGTGCCTGGCACAGAGCTTGGCCGAAGAGCCTCAGTGAACTGCAGGTCTCTCCTGACTTCCAGCCTCATGTCTCCTCTTCCCATCTTTCCCTGTACTCCCTAATCCATCAAGCCGATGGGAGCTATACCTCCTGCAGGAAGCCCTCCTGGCCTACTCTCCCCTGCCTCAGCATCCTCTGCACCAGTCACTCATTTCCTCACTCCTTCACTAGACATGCACTGGTGGCTTCTTGGTGTCAGGCTCTATGCTGGGTGCTGTGGGCATAGAATGGCTGTGACATTAACACAGTCTTCCAAAATTGGGTTGGGAAGGGGAAATGAGACAGGACACAAACAACTAAAACCCACCATGGGCATGGAGAGGGCCAGAGAAGTGGAAGTCCTCAGCTGGCTAAAAAGGGTTAGGGAAGGCTTCTTGGAGGAGGCTGCCTGAACTCTGTGTCCTTGAGGACAGTGAATACATCTACAGAGGGGAGAGGAAGGTGGGCCAGGGCATGAGGAGCAAGGAGGGAGGTGGGAGCCAAGCCTAAGGGCAGAACACACTTGGGAGAAATAAGTGTTCTGGTGGGGACTGAGCCCAGGGGATGGGAAAGGAGACCCAGGTCTATTCCTCCAGCCTGTGTCCCAGCCCCATAGTGTCCCAAAAGAGATAGAGAAGCTGCCAGCACAAAGCCTGGGAGCCATGGGCTCCCAGGTCTGGATACGCTGGTCCCTACAATGCTGCCCATGGGCATCTAGAGCTGCCCATGTCCACAAGCCTCTCCTCCTCCACTAGCACACCTCTTTTCTCTGGCCCTGCTTGCAGCCAGCACAGGGCACTGCCCTCTCCCTTGATATAGGCATGTTCCCTCACAGAGGCCCCCACTCCCATAGGAAGCCTGACAACTCACCCCCTAGGCACAGGTCCCCCTCCAACCTCCTCTCCCCCAAAGGCATAGGCTATCGCATTCTCAAATAAGACGGCCAGGGGAAGAGGTGGGTCTGGAGTCCACAATCCAATCAAGCCCCTGTCCTCTCCCAAGATGGCTCTCCCCTTCCCACTGGCTGGCACTGAGGCCTTTGCAGGGTACCCCTGCCCCTCCCCCAATCCCTAAATGCATCTGGGCTCAGAAAGCCAGGGAAGTAGAAGACAGGCAGCTTGGGTGGGCAAGGACAGATCCCCAGCCCTCAACACCCTGCCCTCATACCAGCAGGGGTCATCACCAGTGCTCCCCATACCAATCCAGGTAAGGGGGGTTAGTGGCTGCCCCATGGAGAACTCAAATCTCAGGTCACCCGCCAAGTTTCCCACCCCAGGCTGGCTGGTGCCCTAGGGTGAACTCCTGGCACCACAAGAACTGTGGGCCTATGGTCACACTCTTCACCCTGGGGACAGCTCCAGGAAGGGCAGTGGAAGAGATTTGGGAGGGAAAGCAGCCACTGGCCCCAAGTCATTATTCCAGCTCTTTAAGAAGGGTGCCCTGGCAGAAAGGGTAAAACAAGAGTAACACAAAGCAAACTCAGGGGAGGAAGGGAAGGCTCCCCAGTGCCCATGCCTGAGAATGGGCTCCTCCGTCCGATATGCCCCCAAGGACCGGGTGGGGATGTTCCTCAGGGACGCTTCAAAGAGGCAGTCCCTCGTCACCCCGCCAGACCTCCCACCCCGTGTCCCTCCCCGCAAGGGAGCACGCACACAGCTGCTCCCAGCACGCCCCCGCCTGTCTGCTGGCCGGCCCCACGCCCTGGGCGCACACTCCGTGACCCCTGGGGGTGCCAAAGAGCCCCCTTCCCGATGGCCCGCCCAGAGCCCAGATGCACCTATCAGCCCCTGGGGGCCCCAGTCGGCGTCCCCAATCCTCCTCCCCAGCCAGACGCCCCCACCTTCCAGCCGGCCGAGCTGTTGCTGTCGCCTTTATCCTTGAAGTAGGGCACGTAACGGACCATCCAGTCGTAGATCTGCGAGAGCGTGAGCCGCTTGTCCGGGGCGCTCTCGATGGCTTTGGTGATGAGGTCGGCGTAGGACAGGTTCCCCCACGCGTTCCGCCGGGAGCTCTTCGCTTTCCGCAGCGGTCCGACCTCCGCGCCCAGCGGCGGCGCTGGGGCCATCGCCGGGGCCGTAGCCCGGCGCTCCGGCCCGCAGTCCTCGGCGCCCTCAGCCACCCTTGCGCCCAGAGCTCCGTCCTCGTCGCCGACCAAGTCGGGCTGCGGCAGGGGCCAGGTACACGAGCGCGGCCGGCTCTGCGGCGCGAAGTCCGGGTCCACGTCCACCTGATGCGCTCGCAGCTTCGCAGCCATGGTCCCGCCCGGCTCGGGCGAGGAGGGGAGGGAGGCTCCGCGGAGGGTGGGCGGGCGGCTCCGGGATCTGCACGCCCCGGGGAGGCCCGCGGGAGGGGTCCCTGGCGGCGCTGGCTCAACTGCGGGGCGCCATGGGCCGGTGTGCGGAGGCAGGGGGCTGGAAGCGCTGGGGAGCACGCAGGGAGGGAAAGACTCGGGCAGTGAGGGGGCGGCGACCCGTGAGCCCAACGGGCACACACCTCGCCCAGCCCCGCTTCTAGCACCTGCCGCCTGCCTGCGCCTGCAGCCACCACCGCCACCGCCGCTGCCGCCGCTCCCCGGGCGCCGGCCCTGCGCGCGGGCCCCGCTCTCCCGGGACGAGGCTGGATTGCACCATGCCGGAGCCCGAGCCGGTGCCGGAGCCCGCGCCGCCGCCGCCGCCCCGTGAATGCCGCCGCCGCCGCCGCCGCTCCGGCTCCAGCGCCAGCTCCCGCGCCTGCCGCGCTCAGCGCCGGCTGCACCTCGGGATGGGCGGGGGACGGGGAGGGGGCGGGCCCGGCGAGGGAGGGGGCGGGGCGTGCTCGCCCGGGCCGCGGAATCCTCGGCTTGCCCGGGTGCCCCGCCCGTGGGCTGGGGGTGGGGGCACGGAGCTCCCAGCTCGGACGACCCAGCCGCAGCCCCTGCACGCAACAGCGCCGCCTACGGAGCAGGGGAGGAGCAGCGGGCGCGACCCCGCCCCCTGCTCGGCGCTCGGGGATGGGGCGAGGGGGCGGGACCCCAGTGCTCCCATTGGTCCGCGGCGGGGCTGTCCCGCCCACGGCCTCTACAGGATCCCTCCCAGAAGCGCGTCAGCGGGTTATTGTTACAACCAGGGGTTTCCCGGGGCAACGGGAATGGGGCGGGGCTCAGAGCGCTAGCCCCGCCTTCTACTCCGGGAAGGAACGCCCCGCCCTCTGTTTCTAGACCCTTGGCGTTTCCAAGTCTCCGTTCCAGCAACCGGACTGGGCGGATAAGCAAACGCCTCTTCTTTGTGCCCTGGCCTGGTCTGGGGAAAGGATTGGGTCAAGAATACCTGGGTTCTAGGGCAGGCTTTGCCACAGTTCTAGCTTCTTCATCTGCAAAAGGGTTCTTCATGGGCTCTTATGGTGCCTTTGGGCATAGCTTTAGAGCTTCAGTGCTCAAAGTTTAACGTACAGCAGAACCGTCCTCGGGAGCTTGTTAAGATTGCCGGGCCTCAGCTCCAGAGCTTCTGGTTCTGCAGGTCCGGGTTGGGGCCCCAGACTTTGCGTTTCTAGCCAGTTCCCAGGTGATGCATAAGGGACCACACTTGGCAAACCGCTGTGTTAGAGTCTGTGGGAGGTTCTCGGAGAAGCTGTTGGAACAAGCGCTTGCCTGCATGGTGTCTGGGGGAGAAGCTGCTCGTTTGGTTAACGGATATTTATTGAGCACCTCTGATGTACCAGACCCTGTCCGGGGCACTATAGGAGAGCAGTGACTGAGACAAACGAGGTCCCTACTGCGTAGACTATTGGAGGAGTCAGATGTTAATCGGATCACGCAAGGCGAGGCTAGCTGAGAGGTTGAGCAGTCCATGACCTCATCCCACAGGGTGCTAGGCTAGGTTCCAGCCACCACTGCACCTGCCAGCCTTTGCTCAGGGCATCTCTCCCCTCTGCCTAGAACACCCTTTTCCCTTCCCAATGCCCCGTCAGAGATTCTCGTGTTCTTCAAA
Source organism: Indri indri (assembly GCA_004363605.1). Taxonomy (NCBI): domain Eukaryota; kingdom Metazoa; phylum Chordata; class Mammalia; order Primates; family Indriidae; genus Indri; species Indri indri. The sequence goes on along the minus strand of RJWJ010018401.1, from coordinate 1,357 downwards.
GCTCTGCTCAAATGTCAGCTTAACCCTGACACCTTCTCTATTCCCAACTCCCAACATTTGTCTCAGTTCCCTGCTCACTCAGACCACTTTGCTGCCCTGCTAGCAACACCTTGTGTCCCGTTAGCACAATATTCCTACTTTGCCAATCAGGAAACTGAGGCCCAGAGTGTGCAGGTGATTTGCCAGGACTTGCCAGTGGAAGGCATGGCCAGGACTAGAATCCCAAGCTCCTGACTCCCTCACCAGCCAGTACCTCACTCCTGGGGAGGCTGGAGGTGCACAGTCCTCTGGGCAGTGGGAGGGCTGGGCCCAGGCCATAGGAGACAGTCCTCTGCTCTCAAAAATTCCTTCCTTCCAGCTTAGGACCTGAGGAGCAGGGCCAAGGGTGAGGTCGAGGGTAGGGCTAGAGGTGCCCCTCCCCACCACCCAGGGGGGAGCAGGCCCAGCTTGCAGATGCCTGGCGTGGCATCTGCCTGAGTCACGTCTTGAAGGCGAGGGTGGGCATGGGAACTGTTGGCTGCCCCCTCCCTGTGTAAGCGCACACGCACGCGCACGCACACTCACACACACACACACACCCTCCAGGTGGTTCTGTTTAGAGTCACGAGGGGTCTCAAATCACTGCTGGATCCCCCTCCCACAGCTCTCATAATGCCTTCCATGCCTGGGCAGCCCACATGGGGATGCCCCTTCAGGTACCCTGAAGACCAAGAAAGCCTCCCGCCAGTCTCCAGCCCTGGTGCAGTTCTGAGCTGTGAGACAGGGCCCTGCTGGAGGCCATACCAGAGCTGGGAGGATCCTTAGCTGGGGGCCCTGGCACAGGCTGCCACTGCAGGGCTGGGAAACCAGGTTGGCAGAGATGCCCTAGAGGCTGACTCAGGCTCTGCTAGGGGCCCTGCCCTGCCCAGTGTCCACAGCTGCTGCCTGGACTCTCCTCTGGGGCCCACGTCTGGCACACTCAGTCCCCCCCCCACCTTCGCTCAACTGCACACCCCCAGTGCACACTGACGACATTCTTCTTCAGTCCCAACTTGGCTCCTGCTCACACATTCATTATGAGACAGAATAACATAGGGATTAAGAGTATGGGCAAGTCACTTATCTGCTCGAAGCCACTATTTCCTACTCTATAAATGGCTATCATAATAGCACTACCTTCACAGGATATTTGAAGAATTAAATAAGTTTATGAATGTCAGCACCAGGCTCTGAATAAGTGCTCAGTAAATGCTAGCGGTTTTTATTAACTGTTGTTGTTGTACATACATAGCTTCCCTTCCTACTTTTCCCAAGTCACACAGTCCCATCCGCTCTGGCCACGCACACGCTTGCATCCCTTCTCTCTGGCTCACTTGGT